>WOXC01009045.1:0-43945 GCA_011680675.1 Gymnobelideus leadbeateri
AATATTTTAATATCTACCAGTCAGCAACTTCCAAAAGACCTGAATGTTAAAATCTACTTACTGCAATGCCCTTGGAAGGTTCCATCGGGAGGAACCCTGGCCTTATGTCTTTATGGCTAGGCTCCCTTCAAATTCTTCTACAGTTCATACCTCTGGCAGCTTATTCAGACATCTCTGGCTGCAGCTTCCTGTCTTGATCAATATCTCTTTGGCAGTCCTGAATCTATCTATCTGAGAGTCTCATGTACTGCAGTCCTTTCCAGTCACCTTACACCCCCTCATAATGTGATTCATTGAAACTGGACTCCTTATTGTTCCTCAAATATGACATTCTCTCCCCTGAGTATAGGCATTTTCTCTGGCTAGCCTTCATCCCTGGAATGATTTTCTTCTTCATCTCTCATAGCTTTCCTGGCTTTGGCCATGTGCCAACTAAAATATTACTTTCTATAAGACATCTTTCTCAATTCCTTTTTAAAGTCTAGTGTCTTCCCTTTGTTGATTATTTCCAATTTACCCTATATATAGCTTCTTTGTAAATAGCTATTTTCATATTCCCATTAGATTGTAAATCCTTTGAGAGCAGGGACTGTCTTTTGGCTTTCTTTGTATTTTCACCTATTAACACAGTACCTGGCACAAAGTAGGAGCTTAATAAATGTTATTGACTGATTGAGAGACTCATAAGATCCTGTCAAATGCTGTATCCCTTCATATTCCTTTCACTGAGTCTATCCTTTAACCTAGAGTCCAAGTCTCCTATAAGTTCTTAACTACTAACAGATGGTAATCATTCCCTTTCTTAGTAACTCTCTCCATTCATCCTAGCTTGTACATGTCTCATTTTAGAAACACAACTCCAGGTATCTCTATTTTTGGAGGCTTCTCTGGTATTGCATTTCCTCATCCTCAGGACTTATACAAATGCTATCCCAGGAGTTAGAGGAACCCTTTGTGCTTTACATTTAGGCCTTCCTCACCAATTCCATGTTGACTCATTTTTAACTTGGGGTGTGTGTGTGTGTGTGTGTGTGTGTGTGTGTGTGTGTGTGTGTGTGTGTGTATTTTCAAATAGATTATAAGCACATTGATAAAAGCTCACATTTTGAGCTTCTTTGTATCACCAGCACATATTTCTAGTTGCTATTTTCTCTACCACTACTGCTCATGCTAGTACTTCTGAAAGGTTTATTGACTTGGGGCATGAGCGTGGGGGAAAAGCATGTCCCTCTTGCTAATCATTTCTCAGTTCCCTGCAATTCCTCCTCAGTAGCTGGGTGGGGTTATTCAAATTACCTGAAGTTACTTCCTTGCCTGTATAACAATGGAAGGGTTTTATGAGAATAGTGTGTGTGGGGAAAGTGGAGTTAGTGGGTTGTGATGTAAGAAAAAAAAAGAACATTAATTAAACATTAAAATAACACACATTGAAGAAAACAAATAACTAAAGGGTTACAAACAGAACAATTTTGTTACTAGTTTGTTAAATTATATATATATATATATACAAATATTATATATATTTAAAAATGTCATAAACACAGCTTAATTTCTCGCAAAATACTTTTTTCTTTTTTATCAAAATGTTCATGTTTGTTTAGGATTAAGTTCAAAGTAAAAATAAAATTTAAATGAAACAAAAATAATCCAAATGGGGGGCAGAGCCAAGATGGCGGAGTAGAAACAGCACATCCAAGCCACTGTCCCCCCAGATCAGCTCCAAATTATGTAAAAGGGGACTCTGAACAACTTCTGGAGCCCCAGAACCCACAGAATAACACAGAGAAACTAACCTCCCGCTGAGGACAGCCCAGTAGCCCTGCAGGAAGGACCAGTGCAGCGATTTGAGAGCCAGCAGCACAGCGCAGTGCGTGGGGAGCCGAGCACAGGTCCACCTGAGTCACGGTTTTAGCCCCAGGGCAGCCAGGCCAGCAGCAGGCTGGAGGGAACCCAGAACACCAGCAGCTGTGGTGATTCCAGAATTATTAACATAGACATCCTAGGACAAAGTGAGAGGTTAGTGCCCTATGGATTTTGGGACCAGTATTTAGGGAACGAGTCTGCTTCCTCCCCTGGGGGCTAGAAGCCGCTGAGGACACACATCATTTTGTAGTTTTCAGAGGCAGCTCCAGCTCCTGGCCTGCGAACTGTAGGGAGATCCATCAATCAGTCTTGGGGGGTAATCGCTCTTGCTTTAACCTCCCTGGATCTGGATTGTGATCTGGGGTGGAGGTTGTGGGTGGGTTTCCAGCTTGCCAGGAACAGAAGTTGTCCCCCACATGTACGGGACAAAAATTCCCCTGTCTGGTGGCAGAGCCATAGTGTGGCAACAAGCCCCAAAGTCAAGTAATTAAGTGGCAACATGCCAAGGCAAAGGAAACAAATTAAACAGAAAAATGCAGCCTTAGACTCCTACCTTGGGGGCAAAGAGGATCGAAGCATGGAACAGTCAGAGGACTGTGAGGTCAGAAATCCTGCTCCAAAAGCCCCAAAGGAAAATATGAGTGGGTTACAGGCCATAGAGGACCTTAAGAAGGACTTTAAAAATCAAAGAAGAGAAGTGAAGGAAAAATTGGGAAGAGAAATGAGAAGGATGAAGGAAAAGTATGAAATGAGGGTCAACAGCCTGACTGAGGAAAACAACACCTTAAAAAATAGACTAACTCAAATGGCAAAGGAAGTCCAAAAGGACAATGAGGAGAAGAATGCCTTAAAAAGTCGAATTTGCCAGATGGAAAAAGAATCTCAAAAATTCACTGAGGAGATTCATTCCTTCAGAGCTAGACTGGAGCAAATGGAAGCTAGTGACTTTATGAGAAATCAAGATGCTGTTAAGCAGATCCAAACAAACGAAAGATTAGAAGGCATGTGAAATATCTCATGGGAAAAACCACTGACCTGGAGAATAGATCCAGGAGAGACAATTTAAAAATTATTGGACTACCTGAAAGCCATGATCAAGGAAAGAACCTAGAAATCACCCTTCAAGAAATTCTCAAGGAAAACTGCCCTGATGTTTTAGATCCAGAGGGCAAAATAGAGGTTGAAAGAATCCACAGATCACCTCCTGAAAAAGATCCCAAAAAGAAAACTCCCAGGAACATTATAGCCAGGTTCCAGAATCCCCAGATCAAGGAGAAAATACTCCAAGCAGCCAGGAAGAAACAATTTCAATATTGTGGAAACACAATCAGATTAGCACAGAACCTGGCAGCTTCTACACTGAGGGATCGAAGGGCATGGAATATGATATTCCAGAGGGCAAAAGAGCTGGGACTGAACCCAAGGGTCACCTACCCAGCAAAACTGAGTATTTTGTTTCAGGGGAAAATATGGTCATTCAGTGGAATAGAGGACTTTCAAGCATTCTTGAGGAAAAAACCAGAGTTGAATAGGAAATTTGACATGCAGATACAAGAAGCAAGAGATGCCTAAGAAGGTAATCAGGGAAAAGAAATCAAAAGGAACTTATCAAATTTGAACTATTTACATTCCTATATGGAAAAAACAATAACTGTGACTGATGAAATATTTCTCAGTATGAAAATAATGGTCATATGAATACATATGTGAATGTGTGTATATATGTTTACAGTTTACAGTTATCCATATAGAGAGGGCATAGGTTGAATTTGTTGGGAAGGGAGGATACTCAAGGGGTGAAATTATGAGGTGAGAGAGGAAAGTGGCAAGAGCAGATGGGGAGAGACAGGATAGGGTAAACTATCTCATGTAGAAGAAGCAAGGGTAAGTGGCTGCAAGGGAGGGGAAGAATAGGAAGGCAAAAAGGCAAAACCACATTCTCCTTGAATTTGGTTCAGGGAGAGAATGACATACATACTAAATGGGATATCTCAACCTGCAGAAGAATAGGGGGAAGGGGGATGAGAAGAGGGATGATGGATGGGAGGGCATCCTTGGGGTGAGGGGAGGTTGGAAGTACCCACTATAGAAGAGGGACAGGATCAAGTAGGGAATGGACCAGCTTGGGGGTGGGATGAGTGGGAGGTAATTGTAAGCAGCCTTGTACAATATATCTACTATGGTACTGTTTTGCATAGCTAGACATGTACAACATATACTGAATTACTTATATTCCCAGAGGGAATGGGTGACAAGGGAGGAAGGGAATGGATCTGAAAATCGAGGTCTTAAAATTAAAATTTTCAAATATATATAATTACTATTATTAATACTCTTGCTTGTAATTGGGAGATAAGATGTGCAGGCATTGGGACACAAAGATTCACCTTCCTCTAATGGAAAAGTCGAAGGGGGTATGGGAGAAGATATGGCAGAGAGCAGATTGGAGGAAGCGATATCTTGTGGGGCTACTATACTGGGAGAGTGGGTAGGGGAAAAACGGGGGGGGGGATAATTGTAATTCAAAATCTGGTGGAAATGATTTAAAACAGAAGTTAATAAAGCATTTGTTTAAAAAAGTAATGCAAATGAGGGAGGAGGAAAGGGGACATAATCCATCCAAAACTACTATGCACTGATTTGCTAGGGAAAGATTAGTAATCTCTGCTACAACATTATCCAAGACTGCTTCCTAAAGCGAAGGAAGGAGCCCCCTCTCTCCTTCAAGTACTACCACTTATCTGGGAGGAAAAGATTTACCGTTCTCATTATGTAAGGTATTACTGATTAAGCATGAAATGTTAAAAAGAACTAGGGGTTAAGAGCTAAGTGACCTGTGTCTAAGTCCCCTCTCTGCCCCAGATTACCTGTGAACCCTGGTTAAATCACTTCACTTCTCTGCATCTCAGTTTTCCCATCTGTAACATGAGTGGGTTGAACTAAACATTTTCTATGATCCTCTCCAGCTCTCACATATGATTTATGATATTATTACTGGTTTTGAAGGCTCTGGGGGTCTCCCTAAATTCAGTGTTATCAGGGAGGTATATAGGAGAGAGGGTACATTGATTCATTAGAGAGTGGTTATATTATAATAATAATTAAAGTTATAATAGCTAATGTTTATATGGTACTCACTATATGCTAAGTACTATGCTAACACTTAACAATTCTTATCTCATTTGATTCTGCAATAACCCTAGGAGGTAGGTACTAACTGACACATTATGAAAGTTACCTGTGAGCAACCCTGTAGGAATGGGATGCAGGTTAGACAGTATATTGGGGGGTGGAGGAGTGGGGTAAGAAGAACACCAACAAGAAAAGAGATCTCTGAGAGATGAGGTTAAATAGTAGTATTGGTAAATATTGCCTATTTCATCATTTTGCAGAAGATTAAACATTTTATTGAATTAAACCATCCAAATGGCTTCTATAATTTCACTTATCATTGGTAGTAATCTAGGAAATTGATTGTATGCATTTGTTATTAGTCATTTGTTGAGTGATATACAAAACCATAGAATAACCATAATAATATAGAAACCACGCAAACAGATCAGTTTTTCAGAGAATCAAAGAATCTCAAACCTGCAAGAGACCTTGGAAAATATATATGAAGAAACAAGTTTGAGAAGTAGTCAATGTGACTTAGGTGACCCAGATTTTAAGGGGGCAGCTAAGTAGTGCAATGGATAGAGCTCCAGCTCTACAGTTAGGAGTACCTGAGTTCAAATCTGGCCTATACCATTTACTTGCTGTGTGACCCTGGGCAAGTCGCCTAACCCCAATTGTCTATAAAACTATATAAAGCTTTTTTTTTTTTAATGTTAGATCTATTATTTGATCATTGCAGGGAATTCCCAGTGGAGAAGCTCTTTTCATTCATACAAATGAGTAATTCTTTTTTTTATCATTTGTAGTCTTTGAGAGTTCTTTACCTGGATTACTGAGAAGTTCAGTGATTTGCCCATGATGATACAACTAGTATACACTAGAGAAAGTCTTAAATGAATATAGGTCATTCTGACTTGAAGGCTGTTCTATCCACAGCACCATGCTACCTCTGATTTTAGCCAACTTCTCAGTGCTGCTGCCCTGTTTCTTCTTCAAAACAATTTCAGTTATTTAAATTCTGCTTAGTTTCAAAACCAGGTCAGAAAGATCTTTTCTTTACATGCCTAGTGGATTGAGAACCAGCCTTGACACCAAGAAGATCTGAGTTCAAATCCAGCTTCTGCCAGACACTAACTTACTTAGGCAAGATGACCTTTCAGTGTTTCAGACTACTCTCTGCTCTCTAAGAGTGTAAGCTAGAAAGAAGTTGCCTACTTGTATGGGTAAAGAAAGTTTTCTCATCTGGGAGTGCTCTATAACAATAAAATAACTGGTCTAGTCTCTGTCCTTTTCTATCCTTTTAATTAGGTATATCTCTATCTTTATCTATCTATCTATCTATCTATCTATCTATCTATCTATCTTTCCTTCTGTCTAATCTGTATATATATGTGTGTGTATTGCTAGTACTGTTTAAGGATACCTAAAGATGGTACAAAGGCTAATAGAGTGTATGTATGAGGGTAAAACAGACCATCCAAAAATTTGGAACTTCTTTCGCCCCACCCCCAGGTGTTGATTTTCCTAAGGTAGTAGGGCCCTCAAATGGAGGTGATTTGTGACTCATGGGCCTGGTAGCATATGCTGCTTCCTTGGTAAATATATGCCAAGAGAATAGGAGAGAGGAAAGAGGGAAGGTTACAAGTCACATCATAGGCTGTGCAAACTTGTTAAACACAACAAGAGCAAAACTGTTGAACTTGCAAACCAAATTGCCAAAAATGTCAGGAGGCAGGAAGAAAAGTTTGCTGCTAAGACATTTAGCAAGGTGACAGTTCCAACAGCTGCCTGGTCTGGGGTGAATAATGCAAAAGATTAATTGACATATGGGAGCTGGGTTCCTATGGCAGAAGTGAATAAAGGCAAGTTTTGTTCCATTACAGCAGGGAGATGGTAAGCCAAGCAGGGAAATTGCCAAACAGGCTCCCAGCTGTATGAAGGATCCTTCAGATGACAAGGAAAGAATGATGGATGGTAAAGGAGCACAGTATGAATGTGCTGCAAAGTACACATTTAATGACAGAGAGCACTGGAACAAAACAAATGGCTGGGCATGGGGAGAAGAGTGGCCAGGAGCATGAACAGAGCTTTACCATTGTTCCCCATTTTAGTGCAATCAGTGAGTAGTTAGAACTTCTAGCAGTTTAGGAAAAAAGAGAACAAATGCTTTGCAATTGTTAGAGGGGTCACAGGAATTTTATAATTGCCTGACTTGATTATCTAATGAATTTTGGTATTCAGGTTGGAATAACTCATACTCAGTTGGGCTTTCTTCTAGAAACTTGTGAAGTTATCTATCTGCATTTTCTATACTATTTCAGAGGTCAGGAGGAAACAGTAGTAATATGCTTCCCCTGGAAACCCTGCCTTTTCTTTGGATAGCAAAGGAATGTCATGTTGTGGGGCAGGTTTTCAAATTACTTCTACCTTAAATAATCCCTTCTGTAGTTTTTTTTTTCCTTAAAGCAATTGGGGTTAAGTAACTTTCTCAAGGTTACAGGGCTAGTCATTATTTATGTGTGGGTGCTCATTTTCTGAGGCCGGATTTGATCTCGGGTCATCCCAACTCCGAGGCCGGCGCTCTTACTCACTGAGCTACCTAGCTTCCCCTTTAGGGCAATTGGGGTGAAGTAACTTGCCCAAGGTTACATGGCTAGGTCTTTGTTTGTGTGCATTTAGTGTCTGAGGCCGGCTCCGAACTCAGGTCCTTCTGATTCCAGGGCCGGCGCTCTATTCACTGTGCCACCTAGCCGCCCCCTTCTGTAGTTTTTTATTAGCTCTGTGCCATTAGAATTCTGCATAGTTTGCCGGGGAAGTATAAGTTTTGTTTGAAATCTATTTGGATCCTCTCATTTGGTGAGGGATTTGGCATGTGGCATATTGCTAGCTATACTGTACTTGGGGCAGCTAGGTGAATCTGTGCATAGAGGGCCATCCCTAGAGTCAGGAAGACTCATATTCCTGAGTCCCAATCTGGTCCCAGACACTTACTAGCTGTGTGATCCTGGGCAAGTCACTTAATTTTGTTTGCCTCAATTTATTCATCTGTAAAATGAGCTGGAGAAGGAAATGGCAAATTACTCCAGTATCCTTGTCAAGAAAACCACAAATGGGATCACAGAGAGTTGGACACAACTGGAAAATGATGAACAATGGTAACAGAGTGGTGCCCCATATGAGGAGCCAGGTCTATACAGGCAAATATTTAACAACTGGTTCTATGCATAAGATACTTTTAAGTTTAATCTGCCTTAGTATCATTTTCTACATCAAGAAAATCAACAAAACAATAAATCAAATTTAGAGTTATAGCATTAATTGATTTCTGAGGGGAAAAAGCTCTCCCTGAAAATTTTAATCAGATCTCAATAGCTGGTAGGATCTGTATTACACCCATCTACTTTACTACTAATTACATTGTCTTAAACATTTGATGGCTGGTCTTTACTGCTCTCCTGATAGAAAAATCCTCTATTCTCATACCAATGTAGTATTTACAAGTTCTTTCAACTTGTAGTCAGCTTTACAAAGACGTCGGGGGGAAAAAACTCAAAATGTTACACATTCGAATATTCTCACGGTACCCTTTAAGCCAGAGTTTTTGGGCACTACAGACCAGTTCAGCCTTCTATTCACTCACTAGCGTGCTGAATGATCCAGTCAGAACAAAGATCGCAGCAAAGCAGCTGAAGGAGACTCTCTGGGTAAGCCAGCCCAGTTAGCCACTCACCAGGATTCTGAGTTGTTCAAATAAATCTTATCATCTCTTGGTGAACAAAAAAAACAAGTTTGCGAGACCTTTCTATTTCCTGCTTTTCCTTTTCAAACCAGAGGGGAGCAGAAAAGAATAATACGTACAGGCTTCACCTGTCTTATACTCCAGGTGACAATGAAGGGCAATGGTTGGAACACCAGTTTTCATTTAACCAATCAGGAACTAGCTACCAAAAGCCTTTTTGTCAGCTAACTGCTCTTTCTTATGGTTTCTTCAAAAATCTCTGGTAAAGCTGCTTTTCTATCCCCTGCTGTGTCTTCTTCTGCCTGTTCTTGACCTTATCCTCTCTAGTCTATTTTAGTGGCTTAAAATAGAGCCTCCTGGCATTCAGTGATTCACCTTTCACTTAGGTAACAACTCACCAAATCCCATTCCTCCAACCAAAAAAAAAGTCAAGAACACTTATTTAATCCTCTATTTCCACATAGATATATGCTTTTTGTTTTTTGAATTTTATCCTCTCAATTCTTAAAACAGTTTTTTGGAGGATGGAGACAGGCAGGTGGAATAGAGGCAGCAACCCAATTGAACTCTCCCGACATTCCTCTCTAAACAACTTTAAAAATAAAAATTTAGATAGAATTCTGGAGCATCATGGACAACAGAAGGTGGGAGTGAGACTTTATTCCAGCCCAAGACAATTTAGGAGATTGGCAGAAGAGGTCTGTGACACCAAGTTCGGGCCTGGTGTGGAGCCTACACTAAACAACACCAGCAGTGGGTGTTGGAGGTATCTCTGATAGTGATAGCGGTGGCAGTAGCAGTAGCTACAGTAGCTTTGGAAGCTCTCAGCTGAGAGAGGGTAAGGAGACTGGATAATTGATCAGAAAGAGATTACAGGAGACCCTGAACTGACCCTGGGTGCAGGACCTGGTGTTGTTTGGCAATTTCATTGTCCGTATACAGCACTGGGGTGGGAAGTAGGGCTTGTGGGTGGTCATAAGGGATCAGGGGCTCTATTTGCAGAGAGGAACTCTAGCACTTACAGCTGCAGGAGAGCAGGGGTCCCTCTTGGGTAAAGACCAAAGCATAGAACAGGAGAGCAGTGAATGTGCTTCTCCCAGGGTAACACAAGCTTGGAAGCACAAGCAAAGCTTCCCCTCAGAGATCTTACCTAGCAGGAAAGTAAGAGGAGAAAAAGATAAGGGGAAATGGGATGTATGGTAAAAAGGAGGGTAACTTAAAGGAGGCAGCGGTCAGAAGCAAAACAGACTTTGGAGGAGGAATAAGGTAAAAAAGAGAAAGGTAAATAGAAGGAAAGAAAATGGAGGGAAATGCACAGTAATCATAATGCTGAGTATGAATGGGATGAATTGACACATAAAATGGAAGCAGAGAGAAAAATAGATCAGAAACCAGAATCCAGAAATAAGTCATTTATAAGTAACACACTTGAAATTGAAAGACACACACAGAAACAAAGTAAGGGGCTGGAACAAGATTTATTATGCTTCAGTGTAAGTTAAAAAGGCAGGGGTAGCAATCAAGATTCCAGACAAAGCAAAAGCAAAAATAAATCTACTTAAAAGAGATAATCAGTGTAAATACATTTTGGTAAAAGATACCATTGAGAATAAAGTAATATAAATTTCTATAGTAATTTCTTTGATAAAGAACTTATTTTTCAAATAGATGGAGAACTGAGTCAAATTTATTAAAAATGAGTCATTCTCCAATTGAGACATAAATGGTCAAAAGATATGAACAAGCAGATTTCAGAAGAAAAAAATCAAAGCTATTTATAGCCATATGAAAGAACACTATGAATCGCTATTAATTATGGAAATGCCAACAACTCTGAAGCACCATCTCACATCTATCAGATTGACTAATATGATAGAAAAGGAAAATTGCACTAATGAACCGCTGGTGGAGTAATAAATTGATCCAACCATTCTGTAAAACAATTTTTAACTATGCTCAAAGAGCTATAAAACAGTGTATACCATTTGACTCAATAATACCACTATTAGGTCTGCATCACAAAGAGATCAAAGAAAAAAGATTACCTACATGTACAAAAATATTTATGGCATCTCTTTTTGTGGTGGCAAAGAATTAGAAAATAAAGGGATAATCAACAATTGCAGAATGGCTGAACAAGTTGTAGTATAAGATTTTGATGGAATACTATTATACTATAAGAAATGATGAGCAGAATGCTTTCAGAAAAAGCCTGTGAAAATCTAAATGAATCGATGCAGAGTGAAATAAGCAGAACCAGGAGAATATTGTACTCACTATCATTCAATATTGTAATGATGTTCAACTGTGAAAGACTTAGCTATGCTGATCAGTTCAATGATCCATGATCATTCCAAAGGACTCATGATGAAAAATTCTATCCACCTTGAGAAGAGAGACTGAGGAACTGAGTATAAATTGAAGTAGAATGTTTTCCTTTATTTTTTCTTCATTTTCTGGCTCATAGCTAATATGGAAATATGTTTTGCATGTTTTCTCATGTGTAATTGATTTCTGATTGCTTGTCTTCTTGAAGGGTGAAAGGTGGAGAGAGAGAATTTGTAAGACAAAATTAAAAAAAAAGTTAAATGATATTTTTAAAATACTAACTACATGCAAATGAGTTTCCATAACCCCACCCAAGTCTAATTTCTTAACGTGGTCTTCCATCAACGTCTGTGTTCTTGAAACTATGTTTCTTCATACTCACTTTATTAGATTTTAAATAAATAAAATTCTTTTTTTTTTTTTTTTGCTTTTTGGAGGGCAGAGTTAAGTGACTTGCCCAAGGTCACATGGCTAGTTTTGTGTGGGTGTGTGTGTGTGTGTGTGTGTTAGGTGTCTGAGGCCTTATCCGAACGCAGGTCCTCCTGACTCCAGGTCCGGTGCTCTATTCACTGCACCACCTAGCCACCCCATAAATAAAGTTCTTGCTCTGTCTCTTTACATCATCAAACTGATCATGCACAAACGAGGGATCTCCCACATCTTTTGCAAGATAATTTAAGCTTTTATATTTATATCACAGTTCTTCTTATGTCTTGAACTGTTCAAAATTCATATGAAAACTGCTTCTTTACTCACATATTTTAGCAGTTTTTATTAAACCAAAGCTCTTTTTCTACTCCTTTCAAGCATAAAACTGTTCATCTCTGAAAGAGGCAATACCTTAGCTCCTTTATCAGTTGATTTAACTCTCTTTCTTTATACAAAATTACTTTTTCTACCCCTTTCAGAACCAAATCATTTCATGTTAAAGAGAAATACCTTAAAGGGATAGGACCTTATGATAAATTTTGCACAACATGTTATGTACAAGTAATTATTGTTAATTCATCACAGCACTAGTCTACTTATCCTCACTGAATGTCTATTATGACCTTTGGGTCATCTATTCATTTGAGTCTTTAGATATTGTGATCTCTTCTGAGTTGTCCTGAGTTAAATTCACGAGTATATTCTGGGTCTTAATTGAATCAGCACAATTTCATCCACAAAATGTAGCATCATCCCAGTTATTCAAATCTTTTCCATTTGTACCCTTTACAAGACATTTACTACTTTCATGATCAGGTAACATCACCAGCAAATGCATTATTTTTGTATTTGGTGAAAAAAAAAATTTGTGTGGGGCATATCTTCCTAAATTTAAAAGTTCTGCAAATGAAACCCAGTCCATGTTCTTATTTTCTGTGATCTGCCTCACTTGATATTAATCATATGTGCTCTATTGAATATAACTCTGAGGTTGTGTCTACCAGGGAATCTTTTTTTGATATTAATATTTGCATGAAAGACATTTTGTTTGATGAGAATCCTTAAGGCTGTCCTTACCTTAAGTCCTACTCCACACCATCACTCTAACTCTTTTTATTCCCATTCCTGGATGATTAAAAATATCTCGTGTGACATCATGGAGGAGTATACTTGTTGTCATCCCTCTGACACAAATTTGCTTCCTTCCCTTTCATATCACTGGATTTGCCCAGTAGAAACAGCCAGAGATTCACTCTTCCCCCACCCCAAACTCTTACTTTGATTTTTCTTCCCTCTGTGGGAGACCATATTTCTGTCTCAAAGGTATACCTGAGAGGTTCACTACTCTGAAAGCTCTTGTTTTGGAGGTATTGCTTACACTTTCCAGATTTCACACTTGTTGGAAGATCCCTGGAATTTACAAATCCCTCTATACTATGGATTTTACAGTTGCTTTTCTTCCCATGGGATTTAAAAATCAATCAGACTCCCTAGATTTTGCAAAGTCCATCTGTCTGCATTTTACAAAGTTAGTTTTGTTTTAGTAGAATTTTACAAAGTTGGACTTCTTTGCATTTGTAAATCTCTTTTCAGCAATGCCAGATTCTATTTTTAAAAAGTCCTTTTTATTATGAGCTTAATAAACATCCACAAACAAGTATTGAATGTACAAGGAATAATGATAATATATAAAATGTGATTTTCTGTTCTGTTCAATTTGTGTATAATATGCATCTTTTTAATGATTCGAGCTTGAAATGGTAATTCCAGCACTGTTCTGCTTGTCATAGCTCCTTCTGAACTTCCTTCTGTGCTCTTCCATGGATTTAAAAATGGTTCATTGATATTGTTGTCTTTATTTTTTTGGCATCACTCTCACTACTCCTCTATACTTCTTTAATCCTCCCAGCCCAACCCACATGAAAAATTAAAGCCTTTCTTTGGAAGAAATAGGCATCCTTGCGCAAAACTAAATCATCCTTTAGCTGGGTCTCAAAATGTATGTCTCATCCTCCACCTCTAGTCCATCACCTTTCTGCCAAGTGGCAGGTAACGTGATTTATCATCAGTGTTCTGGAGTTGTAATTGGTCATTATAATGATCATGGTTCTTCAATCTTTCTTTTATAGCTGCTTTCCTCCTCCTCCCTCCACCCATCAGCACTGTTGGCACGTCATCCAGAACACTAGAAACCATGTCTAAGAGGAACGAAGTTATTCAGTTCTGCATATACTGGGACCATGATGCATCCTCATTTTACCTTATCTATTTTTTTGCCCTGCAGCTACATGTTTACTCTTGCCCCTCTACATCGCCTCTCCCCCCGCCCCCAATCTTTTACACTTCTTATTTTGAGAACTGCAATAAAATCAACAAAACTTTTGCCTCTGGAAAGGGCTTATCAGTATATACTTCCTACAGTATTAGTTCATTCCCATCTTTGTGACTTCCCAGACCATAAATCCATTCCATGGCCACCACTCACCTATATTTATTTTCTCTCCAATTAGTATGCAAACTTCTTGGGTTCAAGGACTATTTCTCTTTAGACTTTGTGTTCCCCAGTGCTTGGCATAGTACTTGGTACATGGCAAGAATATAACAAGAGCATTTCATTTATTCTTTATAATGTCATAAATGATCATTTTTCTTTTGTTTGTGTTTCCTTTACTTTGCATTACTTCATACAAGTCTTCCTGGGCTGCCCTGAATCTGTTACTTTCATACATATACATATATATATATATATATATATGTATATACATGTATGTGTGTATATATGAATTACATATATATATATATTACAGTAGTATTCAACCAGCACACCAAAATTTGTGTAGCCAAGCAACAATTAATATTTCTCCTCTTTCTTTGATCTTTTTTTGGTATACATCTAGTAGTGGCATCTCTGCATTAAAAAGAATGTAAGATTTAGTGACTTTCTGAACCTAAATTGCTTTAAAGCAGTGGTTCTCAAGATATGGTGTCAGGATTCATCAAAATGAATCTCATAATAATGCTCAAATATTTTAATTTCTTATGTGTAAATATAGAAATAGCTTACATAAACAAAAGTTCTTTGAGAAATATTCAATATTTTTAAGAGTATAAAGGGATCCTGTCCTGAACAATTTCTTTCATACTGCTTTCTAGCTTTCCTGAAAATTTTTGTCAAATAGTAAGTATCTACTGCAGTCACTTCTTATGTTTTTGTTTTTTTAAAATTCTATTTGTGTAGTATGTATTTATAAATATCATTGTCTCACATACTAGATTGATAGTTTCTTATGAGTGAGGATTGTCGAATTATTTGTATTTTGGTCCTCCAGGACCTAGCACCATGACTAGAACATAGTAGCTGCTTATGTTGCTGATTGAATGATAGTATCCTTTATTGAACACTGAGATACTATGTTCAATTTTTTCTAGATCTCATTTACTTAAGGTATTACACTAAGTAAAATGTTTTTTATATTGCTTGGAAAGCTTATTATTATACTGTTTAAATCTAACTATATGTGATCAGAGATTGTTTGAATCCATGTCATCTTGACTGAAGTAACTCTCGGGGAATGCCAGAGGTGGCTACAGGAATTTGGGGTTCCCTCAGATCCTGGATCTTCCCAAAATTAGGTTTTTGGTCTTCTCACCTAGGTCTTGTTTTATGTTTACCCAAGCTCATATTCTGGGTTTCCCATGTGTTTTGTCTTCACCCAAATTTTATTGAATATTTAGATTTACATCGACATCCACCTTAATCTAAGTGCAGAATGAACATATATTTCAGGTTATAATCAATAAGATACAAAGGGGGGTGTTTTGAGGGGAAGGAAGAGTAAGTTAGGGTGGTGATAGTGATGTAAAAGAAGAAGTACAAAAGAATTGATGTAATATTTCAAATATGCACCTAAGAGAGTAGAAGGCAGTTCAGAAGAGAGCACAGTCAAATAGGGCAATGTTGGTACTACTATGTTAAGTTTAATCTATGTGTATATGTATATATCTATATCTGGTTATTCTTTTTGAAAAGAGGATGTAAAAGATCCATCATTTCACATAAAATCCTCTTTTTATCAGCTTATCTGTTCACATTTCTTGATTGATTTCTAATCACTAATAACTGTTTTTAAAAGATAAATATGAGTATAGGGAAGCATCGAAAGATTTACATGATCTGATGCAAAGTGAAGTAAATAAAGCCATGAAAGCAATAGACCCAATGAATAAAACAATGTAAAAGGAAAGAACAATGACAAAATAATTAAAATGTGAAATAGTAAAGAATGCTCTTGGTCTTGATAGAGAAGTATATGAAAAAATCTTCCTTTGTGAGATGGAGAGATCTATGTATGTCCAGCACTGCATATAATGTTGGAATTTTTTTTTGATATATTGATTGTGTTACATTTTTTGTTCTCTTCTTTAAAAATTATTTGTGCAAAGCAATGACCCTCTGGAAGGAAGGGAAGGAAAGAGAGATTAAGAGAAATTTAGTCAATGTAAAAACAAAAGATACCAATAAAAGTATATTTAAAAGAAAAAAAAAGAAATTCCATAAAATTCAATTGAACAAAAACCAAATCATGGAAGCATCTAGGTTTAGGATAATTTTTTTATCTTTTTTCCATTTTTTTCTGGACATCATATTTTATTTTATTTTTTCCAATTTATTTATTTTTCAACATTCACTTCCATAAGTTTTAAATTTTCTTCCTCCCCCTTTCCCCTCCCTTCCCAAGATGGCATGCAATATGATATATGGACTCTACACCTACATTACTATTTTACACATTTTCACATTAGTCATGTTGAATATAAGAATTATAAAGAAGTAAAGAAACCATGAGAAAGAAGAAACAAAAGAAAACAAAATGAAACAAAAGAGAAAATAATCTACTTTGCTCTGCATTCAAATTCCATAGTTCTTTCTCTTGATGTGGATGACATTTTCTATCATGAATCCTTTAGACTTTTTGCTGAGAAGGGCTAAGTCTATAAAAATCAGTCATCGTACAATGTGTCTGTTTCTGTGAACAATGCTCTCCTGGTTCTGCTCACTTCACTCAGCCTCAGTTCATGTAAGTCTTTCCAAGATTTTCTGAAGTCTGCTTGTTCATCCTTTCTTATAGGACAATATTCCATTACATTCATATACCACAACTTATTCAGCCATTCCCCAGTTGATGGGCATGCCCTCAGTTTTCAGTTCTTGGCCACCACAAAAAGAGCTGCTATAAATATTTTTGTACATGTGGGTCCTTTGCCCATTTTTATGATCTCTTTAGGACATTGTTGGTCTTGATAAGTCACCACACAACTTCAATTTCTTCATCAATGAGATTAGTAATTGGAAAGTGGTCTATTGGTACAGGTACAAATACAACACTTGGATTAGTACCTGCACCCTGAATCAAAGCATCACAGAATTTCAGATCTGCTAAGGGTCATCACTACTAATAAAAATGAGATGTCAAAATTTTCCTTCTATACCAGCCCAACCCTTAAAATGGTCTTATAGGGGTAGAGGGACAGTGTGGTGGAGGGAGGGTGGGATGAGGGGGAAAACAACTGTACTCATTGAGAATTCTCTAATCTTTAGAGAATTTGATAGCTTTCACAATGTCTGAAGCACATCATCTTCCTTATATAATCTAGAAGGTGCCAGTCATTGAACTGAATTCCATTATTAGATTCTAGGCGGCAGAGTGGGTAAAGAATGGGGTCTGGTAGCAGGAAGCCCTGAGTACCAATCCAGATTCAGATACTTACTGGGTGCTTGAGTCTGGGCAAGTCACTTAATTTCTCTCTGCCTGTATCCTCATTTGTACATTTTTGGGGGCAGGAGGTGGCAAATATTTATTAAATATTCATGCCAGATAGTTAATAAATACCTGTGACAGATATTAAATGCCTGTTCTAGGCACTAAGTACTTAATAAATATTATCTCATTTGATCCTGGGGACAATAATTTTATCTATCTCATAAGATTTGCTGTTAGGATTTGCTGTGAGGTAACATGTGTAAAGCATTTGGCAAGCCGTAAGGCACAGTATATGTTTTTAGCAATTCTTCTTTTTCTTCAGATGAGTCAGCACCACTGTCTTGCTTAAGAATGAGCCCTCATTCTTAGAGTCACTTTTATTTAGTACCATTGTCTGAAGGATATAGAAACAGCAATATCACATACAAAAACAGTAAGAACAGCGTAGCCAATATATAGCACATGTATAGTAAATGTTTCAATGTTCAAAAATAACATTGCTCCTAGTGTAGAACTAGGTATCTGTGTGGCTGTGGCTTTAGCTGATTCTAAGCCAGGATATCAATCAACTGGTCACTTAAATCATCATTTCTTTATTCATAGAGATAGCATGTGAGGAACTGGTATTTTGTAAGCACTAGATATAGAAACACATTCCTCTGAAGGGTAATCACCTATGTCTTGTTCACAGGCAATACAGGCCCACTCATGTTCAGAAACACCCCAACAGATGGAGATTCTGAAGTAGCAGTTATCAGAAACTGGCCAGCATCTTTTTTTTCTCTGCACAAATTGAGGGAAGATTCCTTCCTTTCTTTCTTCCTTCCTTCCATCCTTTTTATTTTTTTCCTTTCTTTCTCCCCTCCCTTCCCTTCTCTCTTTTTCTTACTCAACAAATTTATGAAGAAAGATTCAAGAACTCCATAGAAAAAGACCAACTGTATTTTTTTAAAGCATTTAAAGGGAAAAAACCTTTTAAATGCCACCAAAACAAGACCAAACTCTGAAAATCCAGAGGGCTTTAGAGATTTGTAAACTTTAGGGGAAGGAGACCAACAGTGTAAAATCATGCTGAAACAAAACCATATTTGCAAAACCCAGGCAGATCAATTCTGCAAAACCCAGAGAGGGTAAGGAGATTTGTAAATTACAGGGAAAGATCAATTTTCTAAAATTCAGGCAGATAAACTTTTTCAAAATCTCAGAGATGGGAGACATTTGTAAATGAAAGGGAAATGAGGAAAATGTTATAAAGTCCAGAGGACTAGAGATGTGTAATTCTGGCAAGCCACCATTAATTCTGAAAAATCCACAACACCACACTGTGCCAAAGTAAGAGCTGCAGGAGTAGCCAGTCTCTTTATACATTTTTCAGGTAAGAATAAACCCCACTCTCCCAACCTCCTCAGAAACCAGATAAATTTCCTTCATGCCACACTGGATGGATGATGTCATAAGTGCTAGAGAGGCAAAGGGAAATTCCCATATGATGTAACTGGGCAGTCACACCTGGGGGTGGAACACACGCTGAAAGGGAAGCAGCACTCTTGTGCCATGAGATGTTATATGGAAAATTTTCCATGCTACATCATCCGAGGGGTGGGGCTAAAGAGTATGAGTGATTGTGTTTGGAGTTTACAACTGCTGAGATTTACTTTACTGGCAATTAAAAAAAATAAATGCAAGGACATCTAGTGTTCTCTGCATCTCTCATCTGTGGAGAGAGCCTTTTGTTTTTGGTCCAGGTAAATGATTTCTTATGTGAGGGGAATTTCCTTCACCCGAGAAAATTGGCAACTCAACTGTAACTTGAACTCTTAAAGAAATGTCTGGGTCAGTGGGAGGTTAAGTGACTTGACAATGTGTGGTGTGCTGGGCCCAAGTTGGTATCTTGTTAGTTTAGGTCCAATATTAGAACAAAATGAAACACTCAAAGGCCACTCAACAATCATTCAATAAATATTTATTATGGACCAACTATTTGCCAGTCAATGTGCTAAGTGCTGGGACTAGAAAAATAGGCAAAAGATAGCTCTTACCCTCAGGGAGTTTATAATCTAATTAGAAGAGCTTACAATCTAATAGGTAATAAAAGGAGGTTTACTTATAATACAGAAAGGATGTTTAATAAGGATACAGATCTTAGCTTGGGTAGATGCACTCATTCTTATCTCCCTATGGAAACCTACTTGGTGAGCAGGAAAGTATATGATGATTATCAGGAAAGTGTATGGTATTGGAACATCTGGAAAATTTGAAGTGCCCTGGCTTTATATGGGCAAGTTCTTTAATGCTTTGAGGTGAACAAGAAGCTACTTCAGTATGTCCTGAGGTCACTAGGAAGCTGTGTCAACAGCTAGGCAGCTTAAGTTTTAGCCTCTTGGGCCAATCAGATTTTGAAGACAATTTCCTTGGCTTTCAGGGAAAGAACTAGGGGCAGCTAGGTGGCCCAGTGGATTGAATGTCAGACCTGGGGTCAGGAAGACCTGAGTTCAAATCAGGTCTCAAACACTAGCTGTATGACCCTGGGCAAGTCACTGAATGAGCTGGAGAAGGAAAAGGCAGTATCTTTGCCAAGAAAATCCCAAGTGGGTCATAAAGAGTTGGATATGACTGAAATGACTCAACAACAATAACAACAGGAACAATAACAACAACAGCAACAACAGCCCTTTATTGTGAGGTAAAGGTGTCAGGGTTGATGTATATAGGTGATGGACCCTGGTCTTTTGCACCAAGGTCATGCAGCAAATATACCTCTGAAGAAGGACCAGTTCTTCCTAACTCTAAGGCTAAATCTTCATAAATCATCACCTCTTTGCCAAACTTCTTCCTTCTTTATACACATCAGGGTAGTTTCCAACCTCCAAATGACCACCAGACCTATGAATACATCCTGAAGTCAAATAGACTCAAGAAATAACTAGCAGCTTTGTGCTCCAGTAACCCCAGGTCCATAGTTGATTCTCTACTTTATTTTCTAAGAAGGATACCATTTCCACAAGATTTTTCGAGTTCCTTGGAAAACTCTCTAGATTTTTTAATCTTTGCTATAGAATTGGAGAGGAAGTTTAAAGCATTTATCATCTAACCCTATCATTTCATAGATGTTTACAGATGAGAAAACTGATGTTCAGAAAGTTTAGGTGACACCAAAAATGCATATCTAATTATTGTCATAATTTTCAACCCATATTTTTGTCCTCTACTCCCCTCCCCCCACTACATAGTTGAAATAGTTGAATAAATTGAAAAAAAAAAAACAAACAAACCCAGAGCTTTTTTGATCTAATAGAGAGAAAGCTTTTTGGAAGTGCAGGGGATACTTTTATAAAACATGTATTTTCTCTACTTGTTTTCATTTTCATTTTGTCAGTAGAAACTGAGATTAGGAGCATGAACAGAGATTTTTCTATGTGTCCTACTTTTATGAAACTTGGTTCCGGTCTTTTCCATACTCTTCCAGGTCAGTTTTGTTATCCAATTTTTCCTTTCCAATCAATCAAAAATATTTATTGAACAAATACTATAAGCTGTTTAGCACTCATAGGCAATATACATAATATATGTATGTATAATATCTATGTATTTTTATATGGGTAGGTACACACATATGACAAAGTAAGCCATGAAGGTGTTAATAATTCATTTATGTCAAAAAATGTCAGTTTATGTCAAAAAGACATAAATGCATTAAAATTAAATAAAGCAGCAATAAACCTGAGGAGGCTTTATGAAAAAATAGAAATTGAAGAAAGATTAGAATTGAATAGGCAGAAAGGAGAAAGGAGGACATTGCAGACAAGAGAATTAGAATGAGCAAGGGAACAGAGGTACATTCAAGGAGTGTTTGAAGAGTAGTTTTTTTGGGACAATAGTAGAGACTATTAAAGTAGCTTGGGAAGAAAATGTAGATGACCTTGAATGCAGGGATAAAGAGTGTGGGACTTTATCCCATTTTTAATGGGAGCCATCAAAGGGTTTTTAATTTTTTTTTTAGCAAGGAAAATTATGTTCTAATTTGAACTTTACAGGGAAGTTCATTCTGCTAGCAGTCTTCAGGACTGATTGGAATGGATGCTAGATTTGGAGCAAGAAAACAAATTAAAAGTTATCATAGATAAGACATGAGATGGTAAAGTCTTTAGTACAATGTCAGGCAAGAAATCAAAATGATGGGGCTAACCTCCCCATTAATGCCTTCTATAATTCTCTAGACATCTTCCTGTCTGAGTTTAACTTCATTATTGCATAAAGCAGAGAGCCTGGGTTGGTAATTTAACATGACCAAAATGGGGGCTAGGGCTGGGGGACAACTTATAAAAGTAACCATTAATTGTTGGACTGAATATTATGAAATGTTTAATTATAGGGACTATCATATAATGAAACAATTGTGTCTTTTTATGTAAACTCAGGAACATTGTGATTTTTACTAATGAAGATTTTAAAGAATGGAACCAATCATTCTTTGGAAGGATCGATTTAAAACAATTTAAATAACTATAAGCTTATCCTATATGGTCTCACTTTCCCAGTTCGTCTGATATTTCATGAGTCTTTTAATTTGGGTCTTCATGAATATGTAAAAGATGTTAGAGATTTCTTAAATGATGTAATTAAAGATAGTTTTTTGTTGTTCAGCTAGCATCCTTTATGATTGAATTTAAATATTTTCACTTTTGAAAAGCTAATATTATTGACATAAAGCAGAGCATGTGTATGTGTGTGTATATGTGCATGCCCTGAGTGTGTGTTTAGAATGTAAATAAATTCCATTGTATTTGTCACATATTCCTTGGTTACTCACTTTTTATGCATCTTGCTCTTGTCACAGTTGGAAATATCATAATCAAAATGAGAAATTCTTATGAAATACACTTGATCTGAATTAATCAATACCTATTAAAATAACAGATACAAAGATAGCATGATACCACTTCAGAATATATGCAACATCTATTTTTGTACTTATAATAATTTTAATATTTATATTTTTGTGTGTTTAGTATATATTTTTTACCACTGAGTTATTGGCTTTTAAAATAAATTTTTATTGCTATCTTTTTTGTCACTTCCATTTACATTTATATCCATGACCTATCCCTTCCAAGGAAACCACCCCAAATAATGAAGACCAAAAAAAATGGAAAATTAAATAACATATCAAAAAAGTTTGCAATCATATGTAGTCACACATACTCAGCAGGGGAGCAGGAGTAGATACCTTCCAATAGCCTGTTTTGGCCATGTTGTTCTTTGTAATTTCTCATCATCAAGTTGCATTGATTTTCTTTCTATTTACATTGTTGTAATTATTTTCTATCTATCTATCTATCTATCTATCTATCTATCTATCTATCTATCTATCTATCTATCTATCTGTCTATCTGCCTGCCTGCCTGTCTGTCTGTCTGTCTATCTATCTAGCTAGCTAGCTATCTAGTTTTCCTGCTTCTGTTTACTTCTCTTTATTAGTTCATATCTTTCCACCATTCTCTGTATTAACAATATTCTTTGTTTCTTACAGCACAATAATAATGTTATATTAATGTATATTATACTATGTTGATATACTTCAGTTTCTTTAGCCATTCCCTAGTTGGTGAACATTTACTTTGTTTCCTGTTCTTTTCTACCACGAAAAGTGTTGATATAAATACTTTAATGTAAATAGGGCCTTTTTTCTGATTTTGACCCTTTTGAAGTATATGCCCAGCAATATAGTCTCTAGGTCAAGGACTGACAATTTAGTAATTTTTTTTTGCATAATTACAAACTGCTTTCCAGAGTGGTTGCCCTAATTCACAGTTCTATCAATAATGTGTCCATCTTTCTACAATCCTTACCATATAGCCCACTCTTGTCTTTTGTCATTTTTGCCAAAGGTGTAAGAAAGGTTATTTTGACTTATAAATCTTAATTATTCTTTGCAATAATTCTTTTTTTTTAGTTTAATGTATTTTAATAGCAAACTTACAGGAACAGCACAGAAGACAGACAACATTAAAAACATGTACTTGCATGTAGGACAACTCAGAAAAGTGTAGGGAGTGGATGGAATCTACCGTATGATAAAAATGCTACCAACACCATTTAGTTGCTGTCAGTAAGAAATGTACTTTTTAAAAAAATCCAAATGCTGGCATTGTCCAGAAAAATTTAACAGGTTTATTTATAATTGTTATAAAGTTGAATTGTTGAAACTTGTTCACGGAAACATTTTTTTGACCGCATGAATCACATTTATATTCAAAATTCACACACAAATGGAAACGGAAAAAACTTGCCAATACCTGATTCTGTCCCCTATTTTTCCATTTGCAATCATATACTTAGGTACCTTTTGACCCCATGGGAAAAAAATATCTAACGTTCAGAACCACCAAAACAGGAAGAAGAGATGTTTTTTTTCTGCTTTGAGAATGAAGAATGTTTCCCATCATAGAGGCCTTTCAGCACGTTCTCCACGCATGCGGCGTGCTAGCTGGCTATCTTTTGGCGGGATTGTGACACGTTTGGCGCGGATAGCACGTGGGCTGGTGTCCTCGAACAGGCCCACCAGATAGGCTTCACTTGCCTCCCGCAAAGCACCAATGGCTGCGCTCGGGAAGCGCAGGTCTGTTTTGAAGTCCTGAGCAATGTCACGCACCAGACGCTGGAAGGGAAGTTCTGTGGACTTCGGATAAGGTCTGATTTCACGAAGAGCCCCAGGACCCGGCCTGTCGCGGTGACGTTTCTTGACCCCTCCAGTAGAGGGCGCACTCTTGCGAGCGGCTTTGGTAGCGAGCCGCTTCCTGGGGGCTTTACCACCGCTTGGTACGAGCCATGTTCCTGAAAGCTTCTCCTTATACGCGCCCTTCTCCTTCGGCTTGGGCTCGGAGAGCGAGAGGCGGCCCTAGCGCTGGAGGGCTACGGCGGCGGCGGCGAACACAATTGAAAGATCTCTTTGCAGTAACTCTAAAACAGGAAAGCTGTTTACTTAAGGTGATTTATATTATTACCATTTCTTGTTTCAAAAGTTAATGGGAACACAAATGGGGGTCACCCCCACCCTTTTTTTTAATGAATTTGGACAATGACATTGGTTTTATTAACTGCAGACATTTTAATGAAATGTTAATTCATTTCTTTATGGCATATTAAGAATGGGATCAAATATGTATATATATGTATATGTGTGTATATATATAACATTTCATCATGCAGAAGTTTAAAATAATTTTGCCACAAGTAAAGCATTTGACTAATTGCTGTATATTGATCATGAAGCTGTGATTCCGTTTTCTTTTGCAAATGCTTTTTTGTGGCTCTAAAAATAAACTTTGTAAAACTTGTTCAAGTTGTGAAGACTAAGAGACCTAGTTCCTCTTGGAAGGAAATGGCTATTAAAAGAGAAGTAAGTCTTTTGGAGCCAACACACACACACACACACACACACACACACACACGCGCATATTTAAACTTATGACAGGTAAGAATGATATTGGGCCTTCTGGTTGACTGAAATGACTAGAGTTGAAGTAGAAATACATGAGGTGGAAGCATTCCTTCTCAAAATCTATATTGACTTAGTTCACAAAATCTCTGAGATTGGTCCATTAATGTGTATCTACTAGCATTCTCTTTGTTTCCTTTTTGCACCATCACCGCAGAGTTCTGGGAAAATTCACTCAAAGCTTACATTGTGGCTCAATTTAGGGTCTCCCCAAAAAAGAATAGAAAGGGGCTCAGTATCCAATGGAGATCAGGTACAGTTAGCTATTTATTTCCTCTATACAAAATAAATGCTAAAGATGGAAAAGACTCATAAGCATGCATTGGCAAAGACTTAAGACATGATAGAGTAAATGATAGCTGCTTTCCCACTTTCTCTGTTGTTACTCAAAACATGAAAATATGGACACTTAGTAGGACTGGTGAACAGATATTTAACATTCACCTAAGCTCTGAACTGTCCAAACAATTTTCTCAAGGTCCATGTTTTCTAGATATCTAGCTCAGCATCATCTCTTCCTGAGATGGAATATTATTAAGACATCCCAAGTTGATGGGTTTTCTCAATAAGAGATTCATCTCTTTCTCTTACAAGATAGTTGTTCCAGAAACACTTTCCTGCTTCCAGTCAGCTCTCTCTGAGAGATCCAGGTGCTCCCAGTTTCTCACATGCCAAAGTCACTTGCCATTCCATAAATTTCCACATCCGTATTGCTTCTTGGTCATCTATACTCATTGAAAGGCACGTAGGCAGTACAGTTGTCCAAGTAATAGCCATTTGTGCTAGGAGGAGAAAGGGAGGAGGTACTCTGTACACTGCCCCTCCCCTCCTCCCCCCTTTAGGAAGTCCCAGGGAGATAGTTCTCTGCATATTTCAGGGAGAGAAAGAAGAGCTCAAGAATAAAAGTTGTCTTTGCTTTTAAAATTTATTGAGTGGTAAGTTCTTCTTTGCTCTGTGGCAAATTCACTCACAGAGATCTTGACTTTGAATCCCAATAAATTCTAGAGTATATTTAAAATAATGATTTATAAGCATGTATAAAAGGAAAACAGTCATTACTAAGAGAAATGATGGCTTCAGCAATAACATAATATGCCAGACTAACCTAATTTCTTTTTTTTAAACAGAATTACTGATTTGGTAGAGCAAAGGAATTCCATAGACACAGGGCGTACCTGCATTAGAGCAAAACATTTTTCAACAGAGCTCATGTTATCCTTATGAAAAAAATGGAAAAATGGAAACTAGGTGATAGTATAGGTAGACCCAGAACTTGTTAAATAATTGGACTCCAAAAATAGTCACTAATGGATCAGTATTAAATTTAGAGGAGCTATTTAGAAGAAGGCCATAGAACTAGGTTTTTGGCTGTCGAAATGCTGTTCAACACTCTGATTAAAATCTTGGGGTCAAGGCATAGATGATCTGCTTAACAAATTTTTAGGTGACACCAATTCTGGAAGCACAGTTAACACTTTGGCTGTCACAGCCATGATTTTGACAGGTTGGAATAATGGTCCTGCATGTAGTAAGATGTAATTTTAAAATAGGGAAGGAAAAACAGCACACCTTACATTTATATTTTATTCTCATATCTCTCCTCATTCCTTAAACATGGTTACTCTTTAATATGTTCTATTTGATAAATGAACATTACATTATAATAGTAGTAATGTCTTGAGTTTTGCCACAGACACTTTTATTTGTGTTGGAAGGGGAGAATGGAATCCATTTTTAAAAGAAAACAACATATGTATTTTTTGGAAAACTGCAACTGAATTTGCAAAGAAAAAAAGTGAGTTGGTTTTGATATATTTGTGTTCAAAATTATAAACAGTAATTATGATGGTGGTGGCACTAAGATCACCATCTTCCTACACCATATGGCTGAGTCCTAAAATGTAGAAATATTTATATTTTAAGAAGAAAATTCCTGCCAGAAGGCCTAATTTACCAAGCTGAACATTCTGTGGGCTTTGTAGGAAGCTGCACTAGCCCCAGATGTCCACTGAATGGCACTGTTTGGAAAGCAGTTAAATGCAAATGATGATCAGATGGCCCCTTTTGAGGTTTGAGTCTCCAGGCTTCCAAAGGCTCTTAAAATATATTTTAATTGATTAATATTCACATCCAGCATAACCTCGGAATAGGCAGCTATATGCCAGAGGAAACCTGCTTTTCCTCCTATTGAGTGGCCTTTTGGTAAAATTTCCTCTGACTGGAGAGATGTTTGGTGGTCATTTAAAAATATTTTAATAGCACAGGCTGATTTACATATTTTCATTCCATTCCTAATATTTATGGGATGATTTATGTAAAGCAAACTATGAAGATAACACATCAAGTTTAAATTTCAGTGGGAAAAATATCTTGAATAACTTATGTCCAACTTTGAAAAGTCAGGAAAGATGAGTACTTCTTAGATAGGAAGTCATTTGAATAAAATGTTTAAATCTACTTCAGTAAAAGCTTTACCCTTTAAAAGCAACCCACAGTGTTTATTTTTAGGCACCTCAGCTATACTTATTATTGTGTTCTCCTTAAAAAATCATATCTAGTTTTCTCATATGGAAATGTTGATTCTCTGAAGAAACTATATCACATTTTCTATCTTCCTGTTTCTGAGAATGTTAAGGCTAAAAAGGACCTTATAGATCATCTGTTCCAACATACTCATTTGACAGCTGAAAAAGCTGAGGCCTAAGGATATAAAGAGTCTAGCTTGAGATCACATAGCAAGTTAAGTGGCAGAGTTAGAACAGGAATGCATATTTAAACCTAGATATTGTCTGGGGTAGTTTTCTCCATTGAGTACAAATGGGATAAATACTTTGCCATTATCTTTTCTGCCAAGGAAATGCTGATAATGCTGATAATGAAACCTGTGAGTCATTCAGCGTTCTAGCATTTATTAAATGTCTTCTATATGCTAAATTATGCTAAGTGCTGAGAAATACTTAGGTAGAAGACAGTCTCTGATCTTAAGAAACAGTCTTATGCGGTGACAACATGTAAATGACTATGTATACACTACATAGAATGTATTTATATATACATATATACATACATATGTATGTATGTATACACACACATACACACACACACACACACACACACACACACACACACACACACACACACATATATATGACAAAATGGGACTAGTCTCAAAAGGAAGTCACTAAAATTGAGGAGGACTGGAAAAGACTTCTAGAAGAAGGTAGGATTTTAGTTGTGACTTTAGGAATTGGTGGAAGCCAGAAAGCAGAGATGGGTAAGGTGAGAGATCTAGCCATAGGGGACAGCCAGTATTGGGAGACGGAGTGTAGTGTTAAAGGAATAGTGAGCAATATCACTAGATCTTGGAGTATGTTGGTGGATGGGTGGAAGAAGACTGGAAATGCAGGAAAGGGCTAGGCTATTGAGGGATTTATAAACCAAATGGCAAATTTTATTTTTGATCCTGGAGGTCCTAAACAGTTAGTGGAGTTGATTGAATTGGAAACAGGGAAGGTGACATGACCAGATTTGCACTTGCATCTATTCCCACCTAGTGGGAGGAGAGGGTAGGGAGGTGGTACAGTGGGTAGAGTGCCTGGAGTTAGGAAAACTCATCTTCTAGAGCTCAAATCTGGTCTCAGACCCTTACTAGCCATCTGACCCCAGGCAAGTCACTTAACCCTGTTTGCTTTAGTTTCTTCATCTGTAAAATGTCCCGGAGAAGGAAATGGCAAATCCAGTGTCTTTGCCAAGAAAACCCCAAATGGGGTCATGAAATGTTGGACACAACTGGAAAGGATGGAACAACAAAGTAGAAGAAGAAAGTGTAGTCTGGGAGAAGTGTGCCTAAGTTGGGGCTGGCTAAAATTCTAAAAATAGGAGAAAAAACCCTTACTGAGCCAAATTTTGCCAAATAGAAGTATACAGGAGAAATATACTGGAGTTAGTTTTGAAAGAGGCACCTAGAGAGATACCTAGGATTATGCTTCTTCTTACTCAAAGTTTGGAAGGCTCTTGAGCCCCTTCTACTACATGGTGTCCTTACTTCGAATTTCAATATAGAAAATGATTAACTTTCTTGGATTGTATTTGAAGTACTGAAAAGTTGAATAAAAAAGAGGAAAACTCAATCATGGCTGCTTGGAATCAGGAATATAGTATATAGTTTGAATAGAAGTTGTCACCATGAAAGCAGTTTTGAACATATTTTAAAGATCTTGATCCAGTTCTTCTAGAACCCAGATATTTGTCATTGTGCTAGGACCAGTTTGAGAAAGACCTATTAATCAATACTTTTTTTTCTAACCAAGCACTGAAAGCTGACCCTGAGCTGTCAGGAGAAGTTAGAACCTATTATAGCAAGAAATGGCCTTCTTTTAAAGTGATTTACTCTTGTTTCTGCCTGGATAGAGACACATTAAAATGTAATTCCTATGGCTCCCACAAAATAGACTCTGGAAAAAAAATCAGTTATAGATAGACATATTTTATATGTACTTATACTTATTTTTACTTTTTAAAAGAGACTGCTGAATATCTAATAACAAGTAGATGATATAATCTTCTTTCTTTCCTTGCCTTCCCCCCTTCTTCCTTCCTCCCTCCCTCCTTTCTTTTCTCCCTCCCTTTTTCCTTCCTTCCTTCCTTCCTTCCTTCCTTCCTTCCTTCCTTCCTTCCTTCTTTCCTTTCTTCCTTCCTTCATCCCTCCCTCCGTCCTTCCCTACCATCTGCTATCTCTTGTACTAACAGAGATGTTAATAGAGTCATATTACTAAAAATCATAAACTTGGGTCATCTGTAGTCACACTTCTTTCTAGGGTTTGTTGTTCCATTGCCAAGGCTTATCTTGATCTTGAGTTTCTGAGACAGAGATTCAGTTTATTTGCTGCTATAGTTTTAAGTGGTCAGGTTTCATAAAATTTATTCATTATGCCTTTATGTCCATGACAGGCAGCTCTAAAAGAAATCTATTGAAGCTCAGTTAAGGAGCTTCTTGAAGTATATAACACCTTGAACATCTCCACTTACACATGAACTGCCTTAGCAAAGCTATCCCATATTTGAGGTACTCTGTGGGTCAGTACTCACTCAAGCCTATAATTCATGAATAACCACTTTATATGTTTACCTTTTACCAGTCAGCTAGCTAGGCAACTAGAGAACACACATTTAAAAAAAAAGACATTTAATCAAATGACAGAGGAAATAAAATGATGAGAAAAGGGTCTCCAAAGTGCACATGGAGTATACTCTTCTATAAGTTAAGATAGTAGGCATCATTGTACTGAGAGAATAAACAAAATAAAAACTAAACAAAGACAAAAGGAGCACACGGCGGGAGAATAACATGAAGAGGCATACATCAGGAATCCATGTAACTGGGCTACATGCATAGAAACCACATAGCCAGGGAAGCTTATGCCTTTGATGCTTCAGGGCAGATGCTGTTATCATGTCACTCACCACTGGATGTATTATCTCTGCAGGGCATCAAGTCCTTGCTTCTTTGCTGTTAGGTGTTCCTGTGCTACTCTTGTGGTCACTGCTTCTCTCTGCTACTACTTCTGAGATTTAGCTCTTCAAGGTTATCTTCTGACCATCTTGGCTGCCATCCAATATGGTACAGAGCATAAAAACAACCTCTCTGACAAGGGCACTCTGATAGCTCTTTTACTGAACAGAACCCAGGATTATGAGCTACCGCACTTAACCAAGGGCCAAACAGCAAAGCAGCAGCAGCAATAGCAATACAGTATTAAAAACAGATAAAATGTCCTAGTTTAGGTCTGTCCTTTTGACTGTCCAGTGCTAATTCCAAGTCCCTTGTACCGGACAACTATGTGACTTGGGTTAGAACATTTACAGAATTCCTATTTAACTTCCAATGTGAATCCTCTGTACCTGAGGATTCGTTCCAGGGATTCAATTTCCCTTGCATTGGTTACTTATTCACTTGTTGACACCACACCTAAGAAACATGGATTGATTCACTTCCACTTTCAAGGCACTTGGTCTTGGTCTTTTAATAGGGAGAGCAGAGCTCACAGACAACTAGAGTTGACAGGGAGAGAGAGAATTTCCTCAATATTATATGTGTAAAATTAGACAAATGATATTGGTACCTCTGGCAGATAGGGCTTACAAGAGAGAAGAAAAAACCTTTTGACTATATATTAGTTATCAGTTGACTATACATTAGGGTTAAGTGAAAGTCTTCTGCATTTTTTGTTGAGGAAAATTAAATATGTCTTGTATTCAAGATTATTATTTAGTGAAATGTCCTAATAGTGTCTTGAGTTACGAATTTCAGTTCTAGGCCTTGTGTTACATCTTTGTTAAATTTCCCAGAGTTTCCCTTGGGAGCCTCAGAATTTTAATCATAAGTAGCTCTCTATAGAAAAGGGAAAGTACCCTCAGTTCCCATTCAAGGACTCAAGCTAAAATGATAGTCAAATAGAGTAGATGATAACTCACCCATCAGCAAATACAAAGGGTTTGCGCACATACCTATAAAGAGTTCAACCATTTTTCTTCTCCTTTGTGAACCTGTCTTTCCCCAGATACCTATACAGTACTCATGACTGCCCTGGGTATGTTCTCTCATAAGTGGAAAGAACGCAAGGTTACCAAACATCAATGGACTCTCTTGCCATTTATTCAAGTATCTTATTACGGCCTTCTTGACTTATTACTACCCTGGGATTGAGATACTCCCTTAAAAGAAAAGCATTTAGGTTCCTTGAGAGATGATTCCTTTCTCCTGGACCTGTACATTTCACAGAACTGGCGAACTAGCCCAGGTTTCCTCCTCTTTGTCTTGAGTAATATCTTTGAATCCTCTTCTGGCTTTTACTTGGATCGTGAATTATTTTTCTGGTCCAGAAATTCCTCTTCTCATCTAGTGACTGCTCACTATTGGTCTCTCCCTGCTGGCTTTCATCCCTGAAGCCTCCAGATTGGCCTAGGAACTCTCCTCTGATTCCCTGCTGTCCCCCTTCCCCTGACATCCCTAGAGCCATGTGGTTCCTTGATGGACACAGCTTTTTGGATGAGATGTCGGGACATATATGTGTGTATATGTATGTCTGTGTGTGTATTGTATGTGTATGTGTTAAGTATGTCCTTTTAAAATCAAGGCTGAGTGCATTCCAGTTGTTCTGAAAGTGGCAGAGAATCAACAATTATCCTGAGCATTTATTAAGGGGCTAACAAGTATACGCAAAAAAGGCAAAATCACACTTGACCAAGGATATATCACTAATGCCGAAATGAAATAATGTTGACAAGGAAATCTCACAGTAGGACTTTGCCCCTTTCTACACCTGTGGGATAGTGAGAAGAATATTGAACTTCACCTCTGTTTGTACCTATACTATATTATACACGACATAATCTACTTTGTAGTATTATTTAATTACCCATCCTGTCTCTATTACTAAACTATAAACTCTTTGATGGTAGGAATTGCTTTTTATTTGTCTTTGTTCCCCACATAGTGACTTACACATAGCAAGCACTTAGGAAAGTCTGTCTCTGTTGCTTTGGTTCTTGTTCAATCTTTCAGTCACGTTTGAACCTTCATGACTCCAACTGGGGTTTTCTTGGCAAAAATCCTAGAGTTGTTTGTCATTTCCTTCTTCAGTGGATTAAGGCAAATAGAGGTTAAATGACTTGTCCAGGGTCATACAGCTAGTAAATTTCTGAGACTGGATTTGAACATATGCCTTATTCTAGGCCCAGCACTTTATCCATTGTGCCACCATCCAGCCATTTTTGCTACATTATCTATTTATATAAATAGATATACACATGTATGTTATATAACAATAGTGATCATTCAGTTTCCTAATACCCACAGTACAGGAAATAGAAATAATTGATTCTGAATACCCTGACAATGGTTGTTTCCATAATGGTGACATTAGGGGGACCAACTGGTATATTTTCTGATAATCCCTCTCTTTCCAGGGTCACATTTCCACCACTATGTGATAGTGTGAATCAAAACTCATTCACACTAACAGTGTGATGTTAATGCAGATTTAGGGCAACCTAGCAAAAGGGCTAATTGTAGCCAATATGGTGCTCCCATTATTTTCTAGCTTGTTTCTAATCTGCTCCCTTCCCAGCATGAATTAGTGCAGACTAGGCTATTTTAATGTGTTTGCTGTTTAGACACAGAATATTCTTTATCTGTTCCTCCACTTGTGATGTCACCAACGGGAGTGAAATGCTAGGATTTATTGAGCAATTTTTATTCTCACTAATAGCCCAGCCATTGGAATAATGGCATACAAAATGCTGTTACTTTCAACATTAAAATTTAACTACCTTCCAGCCATGGCTGAGGCAGCACATCAAGGGAGGAGAAAAGTTGATAGAAGAGAGAAGTGGGGCAGGAGAGATAAACCATTTTAAAAGGGAAAAGGGGTTGGGGTGAGGGAGAAGTCGTTTAACAAGGGAGAGACATTTCAGGTTTTATATTTATGAAGCTTTGAATGCTTGGTCAAGGAGCTTTCCAGAATCTACAAGGACTCTCCATCTCTCTATTTCCCCTTTCCCCCCAAGGTCTGGTAGCCCACCACATAACACTTTTATATCTTTCTTCATTTATAAGTCAGTATTTTCAGGGATGCTTTCACATTAAAAAAAAACCTCATGGAAATTTTCTGCTTGGTTTTTAAGATTAAAGAGGAGAGAGTGATTTACAACATATGTCTAGATTTTAAAAAGCCATGAATTGCTGCACGATCAAACAATTTTCCCTTGTTACCTTTTCAGCACTCTGGAATTTACATCTCAGTTTTTCAAACAAGAATCTCAATTGAAACACAAAGTACTCAAAATTACAAATAAATTATCCAGGGCATGAGTTTGACTAGCAAAGTGCTATTTGCAGGGAATGCCCATTAAATCGTGTGCTATTCTTTTCCTTTTCATATAAGAAGAAAATGGTTTCTGAAATATAAGTTTTCATGCTAAAAATTATATCCCTTTAAACAGTGATAAACTATCAGATTCAGAAGAATTAGCAGTATTATTGTTCCTATAAGCTTTCATATTAAAGAGAAACCTGTGGTCTTACCCTTTGTGCTGGCTTCGCTACTGATGGTAGAGGATACAATGACCTGAGATGGTAAACGACTATTTTCATAGAATCCTTGTAAGTAGGGACAAAGATAATGCTCTCTAACTCTATGGATATGACACATTCTGAGAAGAATGTTTTAGTCCTGAACTGTTTATACAGTTTATACAAAAGAAAAAGAGAATCACTGGCCTTCTGTTTTGCCATCCTTCATGATGAATTTCTGAAATGTCCCCATCATTTTATCTCAGGATCCAGAAATAATTGGCCTGATCATTTATTTTACACTTAATTGTTCTCTATAAGAAACTGATCTTGAAAGAAAATCGGGATTCAGTGAGGGAAGAGTAGAGGCTGACTATGAACCTATGAAATAAGGGAGAGACTGTAGCACTCCTCTTTTTTATTTTAGAGTGCTTGATTTGAAATTAGGAAGACCTGGGTTTGAATCCTGGTTCAGACATTTACAGAGCTGTGTGACCCTGGACAAATCATCTATGGGAACTTTAATTTTGTCTGTAAAATGGAGGATAATGATAGCATCTGTTTCTTATGTTGTGAGGATCAAATGATCCAACATATGCAAAGAGCTTTGCAAACTTTAAAGCCCTATAAAATGCTTGTTATTATTATACTTCTAATTATCAAATATTTAAATGTACTTGCCTTATTAGAATTAGACAAGGATGTCAAGATACTAATAACAGTTAATATTTATCTTGCATTTTTGAGTGTGCAAATGCCTTGCTTACATTAATCCATTTGATTTGATTTTAGATTGTTGAGACCAGGGATAGGGTAGTGTAGTGAAAAGAGAGCTATTTTTGGAGCCAGGAGGGCCTGGATTTTAGGTACTGTTTTTGATAAGCATTGACTGTATGATCCTGGGAAAGTCACTTGGGCTACTCACCAGGACTATAATAAATGCAGGGAAGATATCAACTTTCAGTAGCAAATGAATTTCTTACTCTAGGAGTTCCTTATGTGAATGGATTTCTTCCTTATGCCACCATCATACAAGATCATTTCAGCCTTGGAATTCATACCTTCTCAGTTCCTTCTGCTCCTGGGACCCTTATAAATGGAAAGTGGAGTGGAGAATTCTTCCCCAAACCTGCATTAAGGAGGGCCAGCCACCGTTTTATTTCCTACTCAGATATACTCCTTTGTATTTCTTTATACCTTCTCTTCTCACCCCCACCCTACTTCTGCTTTTTAGCTTCAGTTTGTGTCATCTTCCTCTATTAGATTGTAAACTACTTTTAGGTAGGCACTGACTTTCTTTTTCATATTTGTATTCCCAGTGGCTAGCACAGTAGGTACTTAATACTTGTTGACTGATTAACTGAAATCAAAGGTCCATTCCCTGCCTTTCATGGAGATGTATACATGTATAGATGTATAAAATACAGATAAAATTAGGTTTATCATTCATTTCCAAAGGGAAAAAAAAGAAAAAGAGAAATTGTATTTGGTATTAGAAAGAAAATATAGGCAATTCAATTAATATTGTAAGACTATGTTTCTCCCCAAAGGCCAAGTCTGACACTTTATCATGGTGTGGAGGCAACCTTAGATTCTTCAAGTCTATGCTAACAGTTTAAACTTGGGCAATACTTCTATGAAACTGGAAAGATTTCCAGTGTGAGTCATGTGTTTTCTGAGAACAGAAGCATCTCATCATTAGGAGTGCTGCGACCAGATGATTTACTTATGGGCTACAACAACCTATAAAGAGCATCTTTCAAAGTGTACAAAGGCTATAATTTGTTGGTGGACAATGTAGCAGCACATATTAAATCATTGATCTTGTGAAGCTATATGAGCATGCAAATTTATTGTGTGCCAAGAACTGTTAGAGCAAGAGATAATCACTAGAGCATGTCGAAATTATATGTCCTAAAATCTCACCTCACTTATTTAATCTTAAGGATCAATTTATATTTAATAGCATTTTCCTGAATTACACATAAAGAATTTTTTTCATTTTTGTAAGATTTTGAGTTCCAAAATTTTCTCTCTCCATTCCTCCTCTCCCTCTTCTGAAAAGGGTAGATAATTTGATATAGTTTATACATGTGATATTGTAATGGCAAACACAGAAGTGCTTCACACCTCATTTTAGTCTGTTAAGAAATAGAATGTGTGAACTCTACAACTTGTGAACTCCTGGGGAGAGCCCCATGGCTAGAGATAGCAGGAGCTGAAAAAAAGGACTTTTGTGGTGTCAGAGTCAAGGAGAATGCTTGTGGTATCCCAGCACTCTATTTGTCTGCTCTGTCTGTGTTGTTTGTTTGTGATACTTTGTACAGAAGCCCTGGGATCTTACTGCAAGCTCTGAAAAAGGATTTTCTGGTTGTATGCTTACAGAAATCCTGGAGGAGGGTTTTGGAGGTCCTAGGACTTTGCTGATGATTTGTGCTAACTTCATGAACCTTGTTTGTGGGTTAGTGTTGATTTCTATGCTGATGATTTGTGTTGAGTTCTCAGACCTTGTTGATGGGTCTGAGTTGATTTCACAGGCAGATAGTGAATTGATGATGGTGCCAGAAATATGCATGAATATTATTGTGGCTCTGTTAAGCTTTGTCTTCCCAGAAAAAGAAACTGTGAAGGACTTGAGGTGGACTGGATACTGTGAACGTCAATATGGAATGGGAACTGGACAAGGAGTTGGACAAGGAACTGGGAGCTGCCTGCCTTTGAACCCAGGTGACAGTTGGAGCTGGGACCATAGAAGAGGAACCATGGAAGCTGATAGCCACTCTCGAGTCAAGCTGAAAGAAGACTACTTGGATACTGTGTACTGACTGAGAAGATTATGATTTACTGCCACATAGGGGTAGATGACCTGTGTATTTTCCACTAACCCTTAAGAGGTTTCTGAGTAGTGACTGATGATTGAATAGTGATTGATGATTGAATAGTGACTGATTTGTAACTTATTGTGCCCCATGAGTGGAGAACTTTGATTATTGTATTTTGTGACTCTTATGATTCAATGATTGAGTTACTAAATGATTGTACTTTGTTGAAAACTATTGTGACCACTTTGGTGAAAACTAAGTGGCCATTTTAGTGATAAGTCATTGTGAATGCTGTATTTTGATTTTCTGCAATAAGTTGTAACATTGTGAATGCTGTACCTTGATTCTCTGTGAATATTTTGCTCTTATTTATTATCGAATGAATAGAGTGTTCACTATAATATGTAATCAGAACCTTGAAAGCTGTTCAGCAATCTTCTGGAAAGTTGCTTGTGTGTGGCTTTACATATATCACATAAAACATTTCCATATTAGTCATAGTTTTGGAAGAAGAAACAGATCAAAAGGACAAAAACAAAACAAATGAATAAAGTAAGTGAAAAAATATGCTCCAATCTGGATTCAGTTCTTTATCTAGATATGGATAGAACAATATTGGAGCTATAAAGTGGGCTATACCAGATTTGGAAAGCATCCTAGGAAAAACTCATGCAATATTAACAAAACCCAAGGGGCATTTAGGTTGCTCAGTGAATAGAGCACCGGCCCTGGAGTCAGGAGGACCTGAGTTCAAATCTGGCCTCAGATACTTAACACTTACTAGTCATGTGACTTTGGGCAAGTCATTTAACTCTATTTATCCTGCCTTCCCGTCTCCAAAAAAACAGAACAAAACAAAGTGGGGGGGGGGGGGAACAAACGAACAAAAAAACCAAAAAAGCCCAAACAAAACCCAGGGTCCATCACACTAAGGCATATATAAAATAGAAGGAGAAGATTGATAGAGAGATTTAGAAAATGTGATAAACGGGTAAAAAAATAAACAAGCAGGACATCTTTTACACCAGCAATAGTAAAGACTATTTACTATTAGTAAATATACATATGCCATTGGATCTGCCAAATATAATTGAGAGTGAATTACTTCCTTCTGCAACTATAAAGTACTTTAGATCCAAGAATGGAATCAAAAGGCCCTCCATGGGCAATACCTCCATGAACTCAGCAAAAAATATGTTGACTAAGGTAGTGTCCAATGAATGGTTGGATTGTGTGATATTTTAAAACAGAAATAAAAATGTTTATCAAATCAATTCAGGGCTAGGTCATTACCAAAATAAATTATAGGAAAGCAATACTTGTAGATGCAGAATTTATGGATCAATACAGACTGTGAAAAAAAATGGTGTAACAAAGAATTAATACTTATAAGATACTTAATAAGGCACCAACTGTTAATAATATTTTATTTTGGAAGCCATCATATTTCAGATGCCTTCTTCCTTTCACTCCATGATCCTCTTCTCCCATTGACTATTTCTTTTTAAATTTTTTAAAAATATTTTAATTTTTGTTCATTTTAACTGTGTAAATACCAACAAACATTGATGTTTCCATATAAAAGAAACAGAAAAAGAATATTGCATATGAAACCACAACTCCCTATTGTGTGCATCTTGGTTTTTTAAAGTATTTAATAAAAAGAACCCCTGAGTTTCAAAACTATCCTGCTTGTCTATCTCATGCAGAACTTCCTTCTGTTCTTCCTTATGCATTAAAAAAATGCCCCAGTAGCTCTTCTTTTTTTCAGTCTCCTTTGTGCATTACTATTGCTATTCTAAATTTTATTTTAACTTTATAGAATAAAACAAGCATTCCAATAATAGCATAATAAAAAAGATTACACACAAAACTTCAAATTTGTTATTTACAACTTGCTATTCCCCTTAAAATATGTAATGAAGTTACAGAGTAAAATTTTCCCCCTGTCCCATAGAGATGGCTAGTGTTCGACACTAATATGTGTGTATGGATGTGTATAAATGATTCTATATTCCGGTGATGGACCTGACAGAAATTAAAAATGGTTCAGTGTGTGACATACTGCCGTAGGCTGTCCTACAATACAGTTTCCAACAAAACTTGGCTGTCACGAACCCCAGGTAATAGAATTATTTACCTTTATACTAAGAAAGTTGGAAAGGCACCAAAATCAGCCTGTGGTGTGTGCCCAGGGAGACTTAGAGGTGTTCGTGCGGTGAGACTTAAAGTTCTTATGAGGCTATCAAAGACAAAAAAGCATGTCAGCCGGGCTTATGGTGGCTCCATGTGTGCTAAATGTGTCTGCAACTGGATCAAGCATGCTTTCCTGATTAAGGAGCAGAAAATCATTGTGAAGGTGTTGAAGGCACAAGCACAGAGTCAAAAGAGTAAATAAAAAGTATATGCTTTTTGAATAATAAAGAAAATTAAAATGTGAAAAAAATAAATGATTCTATACATGCCTTTTTATCATTTTTTTCTCAGAGTGAAGATAGCATCTTCCTTCATAGGTCCTTTGTAGTTAATTTGTATTTATAATGTATTTATATTGGTATAAAGCAAAGCACGAACAGCTTTCCAAAGGACTGCTGCTATGAACAGCTTCAAGGTTCTGATTACATAATAGAGTGAACTCTCTATTTATTCAGTAACAAATCAGAGCAAAACATTCACAGAAAACAAAGCATAGCGTTCAGAATGTTATAACTTCACAACTTTTCACTAAAATGGCCATGTAGTTTTCATCAAAATGATCACATAGTTTTAAGCAAAAGATAATATTAATTTAGTAAGTCCTTCATTTAGTAAATCCCTAATTCAATCACTCTTAAGGAGGCAAGCTTCCTTAATTGACATAAAGTACAAAGGTCAAAGTCTTCCACCCATGGGGTGCAATCAAGTTACAATATCATCAGTCACTACTCAGTACCCTCTTAAAGGGTAGTGGAAAGTACAAAAAGTATCCACCCCTAGGTAACAAGTAAGTTATAATCTCATCTGTCAGCATTAAATACCCAAGGAGAGGTCTTTTCATCTTGACTTGAGGCAGGCTCTCAGCTTTCATGGTTCCTCTTCCATGGACCCAGCTCCTGCCCAAATCTAACCAACTGCCACCTGAGTTCAAAGGCACACAGCTTCCAGTCCCTTGTCCAATTCTCCATGCAGTTCCTATTCCATATTGAAGCTCACACTGTCTAGACCAGCTCAAGTCCTTATTCAAATACCAGGAAACTGAGTCCCAGAACCAGAAAGTCACAGTCATTACAGTAACCATGAAGTTGGTACCTATGGTTAATGCAGTGAACACCCACATTCCCAAGCCTTTACAACAGAACAGGCTCCCTCAAGCAGGGATCCTCTATCACTCACAGTAGCTCCTCAACCTGGTTCTCAGAAGCTCTCAGCAGAAGTTCCTAGAAGAAAAGTCTCAGCAGAAGCTCCATTCTCAAAATTAAAATCACTTTCTGGCCTCTCCTCCTCAGCCTCCATGTGGCTTGCTCCAAGAAGTTCTGACTCTCCAGCTTGTATTTTTCCTCATACAAAGTATTAGCTCCATTTTGTTCTACCCCTTCCTGTTCTGTCAGCAACAGGGGTTCATACCTTCTGTTTCTTAACAGTGAGTTGATATAATTAACTTGAAACTGAGTGCTAAGTACCTGTTAGCTTGCCAATACAAGAGGATCTTATATACTTATAAACTTATTTAAATAGTAATTCCATTACTATTACAATTGGTATATTAATATTTATTTATTTGTATTTATAATCTGTATATATTTTGTAGTTATATAATTTGTATTCATAATTATAATTTATAATGATGGTGATCAATAAGGATTATAATGATGAATTCTTAAAACTGCTATTGTTTGAATCTTTGTGATTTATAATATTTTTATCCCATCCTGAAGATCCTTGAAGGTATATGATACTAACCATTATGGCCCAAGATCATAAATTCTATCTTTAACTTGTTTTTACTTATAATTTGATTAATATGAATATGTTCTTGATTTGTAACTCTTGTGGAAACCCTGTAATGAGGTAATTTGTTGGAATTTCTGAGAGTATTTCTATATGGGTGACATATAAAAACTACCTATCTTGTGGCAAACTATGACACTTGGTCAATAAAGGCCAATCTATTAGCAACCATCCTCCAAATAGTTTTCATTATAACTAATAAAAATCTTTGTTCTCAGGAAGTTTGATGACTAAACATGATAGTGAGTGACTCAATTTTTTTGCTTCAGCAGTAGGTTCCTTGGACTTGTATCGATGTCAAGCAGGGGAGAAACTAGAGCCTACTTTTCTTGCCTAAACCTCATAGGCCAGATTACAAAGTAGATATAACACAATTTCTATCCTTATGAGGTTTTCCCAGTGATAAACTGTCCATATTTTCCAGAATTTGTGAAAATCTCTATCTTCCTAATTTACAACATTACCATTTGGGAATTTTGGAATTAATATTTAAATAAGAGATTAAGAGAGTTTATTGCTGTAGCAGGATATTGAGATTAGTGCTAGAAGTCAGAAGATTTTGCCAAAGCAGTATTGTATATTGAAATAAAGGCAGGTGGGGATATAGAGAATAGAGCACAAGGCCTAGAGTCAGTAAAACTCATTTTGAATTACAATCTGGCCTCAGACACTTCCTGTGTGACTTTGGACAAGTCACTTAATTTTGTCTCAGTTTCTTCATCTGTAAAATGAGGTGAAGAAGGAAATAGCAAACCACTGTAGTTTTTTTTTTTTTTTGCCTCGAAAACCCCAAATGAGATCACAAAGGATCAGAAACAACTGAACAATACCAACAAATATTGATATTAGTTCAGTTTTCTTTTAGGTGGAATTTAGTGAATATTTACTTGCATGAAATGAATTTTGCCTGACCAGGTGAGGTGATGGTTTTTTTTTTCTTCCCAACTTCCTAACATTTAACCAATTCAGAATGAATTAAGAGCAGATAGTTATTAAGGTTTTTTTTTTTAAACCCAGTACACATCATGATTTTCTGTATGATCTATCATCTATCTATCTATCTATCTATCTATCTATCTATCTATCTATCATCAATCATCATCACCTGTATGTCTACCTATTGCAGACAGAGAATCCTTCCTTTTCTTCTCCCATATTTTATTCAGGGGATGAGTGATTTAAGACTAAGTATTTCTGTATTACAGTTAGAGAGAATTTTTGCTCCAATTTCTTTTCCTTGAACTGAATCCTGTGACCTTCACTCTCAGACAGCTCCTGATTCCCCTACCTTCAGTACCTTGACTTTCCTGTCTATAAGACTATATGGATTGAGAGTTAAAATTGGGTACCAGGGGTTCTAACATTTTTCAGTCCCAAAAATGTGTTCCAGCTTGGTTTATGTATGGCAACTACACATTTATTCTAGGACATGCAGAGATTTATGACTGCATAGAGTTCTCTGCCACATGGCAATCCTTCTAAATAGTGGTCAGGGCAAGAGAGTTTGACTTAGAGAGAATTACTCTTTTGAAAAGTATACTTGAGTTCTGAGGTGCTAAAATCTGGGCCAGACATTGGAATGAGGAAATTTCTAAAAGATAAAAGTCTAAATTTTGCCATTAAAAAAAATCCCAAGATCAATTAAATCTCTTTAAGATATAATACTAACAGTCCTATGTATTAACATTAGTTTTAGTATATCCTCTATTGTTAAAATGCAACCCTCCTAAAAAAAATTAACAAGCAAGAAGAAACACCAAGAACAGGAACAGTTGGAGACTTGATTAAAAGAAAGTTTTAGCATGACTCCTACCTGCATTCAAATAACCCATCCAGTCTGTGCAAAATAGAATACTAAGATGATTCCTACTTCCTTATCATTTGAACCTGAAACCTTCTTTAGATGATTGATTACTTTGGGTCATTTTCCCTGTACAATCATAGAAATTCTACCTTTTCTGGATTTTTGTGTGTGTATATTTCTTCATTACAGGAAATGCTTTAGATGCTTATGTTCACTTTTGCCATATGTCTTTAAGTCGAACATGATCAGAATAAAGAGAATAACCATCTTGTTAAAAAGTTATTTCCACATTATCATATCTACCAAATTTTAAGTAATCCTCATGCTCAAGGATATTGATGTGGGGTATGTAGTCATCAAAAGAGTTTGAATCCTGATGGAAGCAAACTACTTGATCTTTTTCTTTTCATTGTTTGGTTTTATTTCCTCTTTACCATTTTTAATTCCATCTAGTACAATATGCCTTTGTCTAATGTGAAAGTATTTGCAGATCCTATACTGGATTATATGACATCATAGGGGGCTGGGGGGAGGGAGGGAAGGGAAATTTGAAACTCAAGGAACTATGGAATTGAATCCTGTAAACTAAAAATAAGCAAACAAATTAACAACAAAAAAAAGACTTGTAGAGATCCAAGGTTTTGTATTGATTTTAAGACCCTTCACCCCCTTCCATCCCCAAGATATATTTTGCTGCTCCACAACACAAAATAACAGTGAGGGGACAGGGGGTAAGAATGGAAAAAGTTAGAGGACATTCACTTTGGAAAAGATTTTAAAGGTATTAGTTTTCTTTGAATTCTTTTTCAGTGACCCAACAGTACTAAGTTGTGCTATTTGTCAGGCACAAGACAGTGCCTGAAAAGTGAAGCTTACATTTCATCCCATAACGAAGACCTTTTGCAGATGTGCAAATTGATTTTATTAAAATGCTAAAACTTTTCCTGTGTATATATATATATATATATATATATTTCATATACATATATATATTTCAAATATATATTATATATACACACACACACATACAATTGTTTGTTTTATTCTGGTTGAATTAAAGTTTTCCCTTGTAAGAAAACAGATACTATTATAGTTACATTTCAAAGAATTTATCACTAGATTTGGTATTGTTTGCCTATCAGCAGTCAAAGAAACATTCATTATCTAGGAGAGATTATAGAAGCAATCAGAATGGTTTTGAAAATTCAACAGCATTTTAACTATTTCCCTCACCCTGAGTTTGCAGGGGTAAAAGAAGAACAAAATGAAATTCTTCAAAAGGAAATTAAAGATAGGACTAGAATTGAGATGGGATTTTAATGGCCAGATGTCCTGCCTTTAACCTCCTGAGTATGATATCAACAATCAAGAAGAATGGACTTATACCACATGAGTTATTAGCTCGAAGACATATGAGCCTTTCTAAATTACTTCTTGTGTCAACCTACTTATCTGATTGGTAGTTGATGACATTGTTTTTGAATTATTGTAAATTACTAATGAAATGTGTTGAAGCAAAATGC
>WOXC01009046.1:0-12500 GCA_011680675.1 Gymnobelideus leadbeateri
AGAAAGCAATGAGGAGAAGAATTCCTTAAAAAGTCGAATTTGCCAGATGGAAGAAGAATCTCAAAAGTTCACTGAGGAGATTCATTCCTTCAGAGTTAGACTGGAGCAAATGGAAACTAGTGACTTTATGAGAAATCAAGATACTATTAAAGAGATCCAAACAAATGAAAGAATAGAAGGCAATGTGAAATATCTCATGGGAAAAACCACTGACCTGGAAAATAGATCCAGGAGAGATAATTTTTAAATTATTGGACCACCTGAAAGCCATGATCAAAGAAAGAACCTAGAAATCACCCTTCAAGAAATTCACAAGGAAAATTGCCCTGATGTTTTAGACCCAGAGGGCAAAATAGAGGTTGAAAGAATCCACAGATCACCTCCTGAAAAAGATCCCCAAAAGAAAGCTCCCAGGAATATTATAGCCAGGTTCCAGAATCCCCAGATCAAGGAGAAAATAGTCCAAGCAGCCAGGAAGAAACAATTTCAATATTGTGGAAACACAATCAGAATAGCCCAGGACCTGGCAGCTTCTACACTGAGGGATAGAAGGGCATGGAATATAATAATCCAGAGGGCAAAAGAGCTGGGAATGAACCCAAGGGTCACCTACCCAGCAAAACTGACCTTTTTCCCCTGAACTAGGTAATGTATGTTTGTTTGATTAAAGTAAGCTTGTTAACCCATTTTGAGTTGCTTTCCTTTACAAAAGCAGATCTAAGAACCTGTGTTGGCAGTTACCCTGGGGATATTGGGGTGCTTGCCACTACAGCTCCGAACTCAGGTCCTTCTGATTACAGGGCCGGCGCTCTCTTCACTGCGCCACCTAGCCGCCCCCACTTTCAAGCATTCTTGATGAAAAAACCAGAGTTGAATAGAAAATTTGACATTCAGACACAAGAAGCAAGAGATGCTTGAGAAGGTAATCAAGGAAAAGAAATCAAAAGGAACTTATCAAAGTTGGACTATTTACAGTCCTACATGGAAAAACAATAACTGTGTTTGATGAAACCTTTCTCGTTATGAAAATAATTGAAGAAGAGTATATGGCATATGTTCACAGGTATACATGGATAGAGGGCACAGGTTGAATTTGATGGAAAGGGATGATTATTATTATTTTTTTTTGGAGGGCAATTGGGGTTGGGTGACTTGCCCAGGGTCACGTGGCTGGGTTTTTGTGTGTTGGGTGCCTAGGGCCAGATCCTAGCTCAGGTCCTTCTGGCTCCAGGGCTGGTTCTCTGCTCGCTGCGCCACCTAGCCGCCCCAAGGAAGGGATGATTCTTAAGGGGTGAAGTCAAGAGGTGAGAGAGGAAAGTGGCAAGAGGAGATGGAGAGAGACAGGGTAGGGTAAACTATCTCATGTAGAAGAGGCAAGGGGAAGTAGTTGCAGGGGAGGGGAAGAACAGGAAGGCAAAAAGGCAAAAGCATATTCTCATTGAAGTTGGCTCAAGGAGAGAATCACATACATACTAAATGGAATATCTTACCCTCACTCACTCTCCTGAGTAGGGGAAAGGGGGATGAGAGGGGGATGATGGAGGGGAGGGCATTCTGGGGAGAGGGGAGGTTAGAAGTACCCACTATCAAAGAGGGACAGGATCAAAGTAGGGAATGGACCAGGTGGGAGGTGAGACAGGTGGGAGGGAAATATAAGCAGTCTTTTACAATATATCTACTATGGTAATGTTTTGCATAGATATACATGTACAACACATACTGAATTGCTTATCTTCTCAGAGGGAGTGGGTGACAAGGGAGAAAGGGAATGGATCTGAAAGTCGAAGTTTTAAAATTAAATGTTTCATAAGATGTCCAGGCAGTGGGGCTCAGAGATTCACCTTGCTCTAATGGCAAAGTCAAAGGCGGTATGGGAGAAGATATGGGAGAGAGCAGATTGGATGAGGGGATATCTAGTGGGACTGCTATTCTGGGGTGGTGGGTAGGGAAAAAATGTAACTCATAATCTGGTGGAAATGAATGATGTAAACCAGAAGTTAATAAAGCATTTGTTTAATTAAAAAAAAATAAAAAAAGAAAGAAATGTCAGACAAATATCTGAGTCATGTATATTCATTTGCAGAAATAAAAGGCTTTATGTCAGCAATACAAGATGAAGTTATTATCATCAGAAATCACAGAAAGTTTATATCTAAGTAGCCCAGATTTACTGATTCTTAGAGATGATACAAATCAATAGTACATAATGGGCAAAACATCACAATAGTTTGTAAAAAAAAATTATCACCTAGCCTATTCTCTGTGCTTAGTTTTTGTATCTATAATATGAGAAAGTTTGAATCGAGAGCTGCTATGGTCCTGTCAAGCTCCACATATATAATTCTATTATTTAGACAGATATGGCCTGTTAGCAAGATTTATACATCAAAAGCAGATTATCTATCATGGACTACAAGACAACAAACTTCCATATGACAATACAGATTTCAAGATATCCTGAAAAATTCAACTAATAAACTATTGCAACCAGATCATTACCAGATTAAAATGTTGCACCCAATTTCTTGGACGTGATTCATGGCCAAAAATTTAATGGACATCAGTATGCCAAATATTTATAATCTCCAAGCTATATGGACCAAAATGCATGTCATTTAAATTTTATGATGCAGGTACTATTATTATCCCCATTTTATAGATGTGGAAATTGAGCCTCAGGGACATGAAGTAATTTGCTGAAGGTCATATAACTAGTAATGTTTGAGGCTGAATTTGAACACAGGTCTTCCTAACTTCAAGTTCAGGCCTCTATCTTTTTATGGCCACTGTCTCAATACATATCCTATGTTTAGGGCACAAAATGTTAGCTAGATATTTTGTCATCATTATAAAAACTTTTGTAATATATTGTAAAAAAAAAAGGTTTCTATCTGGACATAAAGAAAATGAAACTGGATTTAGCATAATCCTACCAAATTTACATTGTTTAAAAAAGTAAACAAAGCAAAAAATATATACCAGTATTTATCCTAACAAATATCTGATTTTATATGTAGTTTCATAAATATATATGCTACATAGTAGGAGAATGTATATAATGTTCTTCAAATATGCATGAATATTCTGTAAAAAGGAGAGCCTGAATCTCAAAGTTGCAGAGGCAAATTTCTGAATATGGAACAAAGGAAAATTAACTCTGATATTAATTTAATTTGATAACACACCAAGGTTCATATTATTGCCCATACCAGAAAGAAAAGAAGTATGCATTGGGGATTTAGGAGGGGAAAATGGAAAACCTTAATATTTGAGACCTAAGATATTTGCATACTTTTCACAACTGTTTTGAGAATAACAGGGCTTTGCACATGTTTTTTATATTAAAAAAACAATCTCATTTGCCAATAGGAATGTTTGTAATTCCCATACCCTCATAGGTAACGTAAAGCTGCTTGGAAGAGACCGAGGTAATCTCATTGTGTTTTTTAATCATTACAAAGTCATATTATACAGTTAGTTTTCTGCAGCATTTTACCAGAATATATTCTTCCTAAGATAAAGTCAGTAATATTCAATAGAAAAATGGACAGTTTGATGGGGTAGCTCTTCTTCCTCCAGCAATCAGAACTGAACATATCTCAGAATCCAATAAATATTTGTGATGTGAGGAAGGATCTATTTAGTATTACACAATGAAAATGGGAAATCTTTTCATCAACTCTAACTCATATATAACTGTTATATATAATAGATCTCTTTAAAGGAGAACTGCTACCCATCTTAGCACATTCACCTTGGTCTAGAAGAAAAAAGCATTTTCATATAAAATACTTTCTGATAGCTGTGCTTGCAATCATACCTCATGGGGGCATCTTATGGGGGCAATATACACTCTGGTTCTCTCATAACTATTTGAGTTTTAGGTTATCTTCTGAAAAGAGTAAGTGGCTTTAATGTATCTACCCCTTTGAAAAGCTAGCATCATTCTTGGAGAAGGGTTTTTTTGGTGACTGTTACTAATATTAGTCCAATATCAAGACAGAAAATATCCTTTTACAATGTTTTGAGATACAAAGAATGAAGCTAGAACAAGAGAGAAGAAAATTCTGTCATCTAGGATCTAAATAATTTGGATAGTTGTTTGGTGTTCTGGTTTTTGTGACCTATTAAAACAAAAACATACAGATTTTAAGAGAAAGTCATGAGCAGTATTAAGATTGTTCCAAGGCTGCTGAGATGGCCTCAACCTAGTGGATTCAAGTTCACAAAAATAAAATTCTTGCAAGCATTTGATTCAAAAGAATCTCATTAGACAATATTGGGGTCAAGGTTCACAATGATATTGTCTTCTGGGTTTGTGTGACCCAGCAGGCAGGTTGCCATATTCTGTACTGAGTGAAATTTGTGTGGCTTTATGAGAATGTGAAAAATGTTATTTAATGAAGTTGCATCTTGTTTTGTTTAATAAGTTCTCAAAAGCTGTCTGTACTGGAAAGCTCAGCCAAAGACAAAATGGAGAGACTTGGGACCACAAATATGTTATGTGACCAAGAGACTTTTAGTAAAAATCCAAACAAGATACTGAGAAATTGTCCCTAATTAGAATAAGGAAAGGAGTCCTAAACATCCATTTGTTAATAATCTGTGAAGATTGTTCAGTCACTAAAATGTAGGAGATAGAAAGGATGTAGTGGAGAGTTTAAGCATCTTTTATTTAAAAAAAACAGTAATAACAATTTGTCTTATCCTAAGCATCATGATATTCAAATGATGTTTAAGCACAGAGTTCTATTAATACATTGAAAAAGGCTAAGTGACTGAGTTTGTTGCCATCTGTGAGCTTATATTTCAGTACAGGTAATGATAAAATTACCTAAATGTAACATGGAATACTAGTGATTCTTACCCCTTTGCAATCATTTTAAGTAATCTCATTTGAAATCAAGGGCAGAAAGGGAAAGGAGTAAAAGAAGTATAAATGTCTAAATGATATGATAAAACAAATGCACCTAGTGCTGACTTCCTAAATTTGTAGACACAAGATTCCTAGGTCCAAAAAAAGTCAAAGGATGTGAAGAGCAAATTCAATTCATTTAAATGAAGAAAATCCTGCTCTTATATTATCTGCGCCTTAAATTTCCCTGAAACCATATATTCCAAATGATAGGTTTCATTCATTGAAAAGGATGGGGGGGCGGAGCCAAGATGGCGGAGTAGAAACAGCTCTTCCAAGCCTCTCTGCCCCCAGATTCCCCCCAAACTATGTAAAAGGGGACTCTGAAGAACTTCTGGAGCCCAAGCACCCACAGAATGACACAGAGAAGCTAACCTCCCGCTGAGGACAGCCCAGCAGCCCTGCAGGAAGGACCAGCGCAGAGGTCTGGGACCTGGCAGCACGCGGAGCACAGAGCGCAGGAGCCGAGCCGAGCCGAGCCCAGGTCTGCCTGAGCCGAGGTTTTAGCCCCAGGGTGGCAGGGCCAGCAGCCGGCTGGAGGAACCCCAGAACACCAGGAGCTGTGGCGACTCCAGAATTATCAACATAGACATGTCTAGGACAAAGTAAGAGGTTAGTGTCCTATGGACTTTGGGACCTGTATTTGGGGAATGCGTCAGCTCCCTCCCCTGGGGGCTAGAAGCCGCTGAGGAGACACGCCATTTTGCAGTTTTCAGAGGCAGCTCTGGCTCTCAGCCTACAAATCGTGGGGAGATCCAGTGATCAGTCTTGGGGGGTAATCGCTCTTGCTTTAACCTCCCTGGATCTGGATTGTGATCTAGGGTGGAAGTTGTGGGTGGGTTTACAGCTTGCCAGAAACGGAAGTTGCCCCCCACACGTTCGGGACGAAAATTCCTCTAGCTGGCCTTAAAGCCATAGTGTGGCAACAAGCCCAAAAGTCAAGCAATTAAGTGGCAACATGCCAAGGCAAAGGAAACAGAAAAATGCAACCCTAGACTCCTATTTTGGGGGCATAGAGCAGGAAAAGGACTGTGAGGTCAGAAGTCCTGCTCCAAAGCCCCAGGGGAAAACATGAGCGGGTTGCAGGCCATAGAGGACCTTAAGAAGGACTTTAAAAATCAAATAAGAGAAGTGGAGGAAAAATTAGAAAGAGAAATGAGAAGGATTCAGGAAAAGTATGAAATGATGGTCAACAGCCTGACTGAGGAAAACAACACCTTAAAAAATAGACTAGCTCAAATGGCAAAGGAGGCCCAAAAGGGCAATGAGGAGAAGAATGCCTTAAAAAGTGGAATTTGCCAGATGGAAAAAGAATCTCAAAAGTTCACTGAGGAGATTCATTCCTTCAGAGTTGGACTGGAGCAAATGGAAGCTAGTGACTTTATGAGAAATCAAGATGCTGTTAAGCAGATCCAAACAAACGAAAGATTAGAAGGCAATGTGAAATATCTCATGGGAAAAACCACTGACCTGGAAAATAGATCCAGGAGAGACAATTTAAAAATTCTTGGACTACCTGAAAGCCATGATCAAAGAAAGAACCTAGAAATCACCCCTTCAAGAAATTCTCAAGGAAAACTGCCCTGATGTTTTAGATCCAGAGGGCAAAATAGAGGTTGAAAGAATCAACTGATCACCTCCTGAAAAAGATCCCCAAAGGAAAACTCCCAGGAATGTTATAGCCAGGTTCCAGAATCCCCAGATCAAGGAGAAAGTACTCCAAGGAGCGAGGAAGAAACAATTTCAATATTGTGGAAACACAATCAGAATAGCCCAGGACCTGGCAGCTTCTACACTGAGGGATAGAAGAGCATGGAATATGATATTCCAGAGGGCAAAAGAACTGGGAATGAACCCAAGGGTCACCTACCCAGCAAAACTGAGTATCTTGTTTCAGTGGAAAATATGGTCATTCAGTGGAATAGAGGACTTTCAAGTATTCTTGAGGAAAAAAACCAGAATTGAATAGAAAATCTGACATCCAGACACAGGAAGGAAGAGATGCCTGAGAAGGTAATCGGGGAAGAGAGATCAAGGGGAACTTATCAAAGTTGAACTATTTTCATTCCTATATGCAAAAGCAATAACTGTGACTGATGATATCTTTCTCACTATGAAAATAATGGAAGAAGGGGGTGTGGTCATATGAATACATATGTGAATGTGTGTGTATATGGTTACAGTTATATATGGATAGAGGGCATAGGCTGAATTTGTTGGGAAGGGAGAATACTCAAGGGATGAAATTATGAGGTGAGAGAGGAAAGTGGCAAGAGGAGATGGGGAGAGACAGCGTAGGGTAAACTATCCCATGTAGAAGAAGCAGGGGGAAGTGGCTGCAAAGGAGGGGGAGAATAAGGAAGGCTAAAAAGGCAAAACCACATTCACATTGAATTTGGTTCAGGGAGAAAATGACATACATACTAAATGGGATATCTCAACCTGCCGCAGGATAGGGGGAAGGTAGATGAGAGGAGGGATGATGGATGGGAGGGCATCCTTGGGGGGAGGGGAGGTTAGAAGTACCCACTATAGGGGAGGGACAGGATCATGTAGGGAATGGACCAGGTGGGAGGTGGGATGAGTGGGAGGGAATTATAAGCAGCCTTGTACAATATATCTACTGCGATAATGTTTTGCATAGCTAGACATGTACAACATATACTGAATTACTTATCTCCCAAGATGGAATGGGTGACAAGGGAGGAAGGAAATGGATCTGAAATTCGAGGTCTTAACATTAAATATTTCCAATATATATAAATACTATTATTAATACTCTTTTGCTTGTAATAGGGAGATAAGATGTGCAGGCACTGGGACACAAAGATTCACCTTCCTCTAATGGAAAAGTCGATGGGGGTTTGGGAGAAGGTATGGGAGAGAGCAGATTGGAGGAAGCGATATCTTGTGGGACTACTATTCTGGGAGGTTGGGTAGGGGAATAATGGGGGGAAATGATTGTAACCCAAAATCTGGCGGAAATGAACAATGTAAAACAGAAGTTAATAAAGCATTTGTTTAAAAAAAAAAGGAATGGCTATAAGGGGCGGCTAGGTGGCACAGTGAATAAAGCATCGGCCCTGGAGTCAGAAGGACCTGAGTTCAGATCCGGCCTCAAACACTTAACGCACACGCAAACAAAAACCTAACCCACATACAAACAAAAACCTAGCCATGTGACCTTGGGCAAGTTACTTAACCCCAATTGCCCTCCAAAAAGCAAAAAAAAAAAAAAAAAGAAATGAATGGCTATAGTGGCAGCCTGGACAGTCAGGGAAACTAAAAGGTGTTAAAGAGAGTTTCCCGCCTTCCCCGTGGCTAAGGAGAGTAGAAATGTCTTTGAAGGCAAAATGTTTCAATGAGACCCATTAATTTATGAAATTTTCGAGTTTAAATTCAGAAAGGCTTTACATAGAGACATTGAAATACCTTAAGAGCCACAATTTTTTCCTGTACCAGTTTTTTTTTAATGTGATATTAACATTCACTTCTTTAATTATGTCTAATCATCGCTTGCCTTGGATTTAGTGTGAACTTGATAAATGTTTATTAAATTGAATTTTAAATTCAAGGATATTGATCATTTTATCAAATTATATTCTTGCTAAATCAAATTCTCAGTGAATAACAACCATAATTATATCAATAAAAATAAAACATGAAATTTGTGACAGGTTATAAATTACTTTCACATAAATCTCATTTGATTTTCCCAACAAACTTGTAAGCCATTTAAGGTATTTCAATGACACAGCCCTTACTTTTCTAGTCATTATATTTTCCCCAACCTGATCTGCTGTACACATTTCCCCATTATTATTCATGTTATTACCATCTTTCTAGTCACCTAAGTTAATGCTCTTGGCATCTTTTTTTTTTTTCTAACTCTTCTTTGTTCCATGAGTAATATACCCCAACAGCAGCCAAGTTTTGTTGATCTTACCTCTGTATTACCTCTCCCATCTTTCTGCCTTTCTCTGTTCATACAACTTCTATCTAGTTTGGGCCCTTATTGTCTCTCACCTGGACAATTACAAAGGCCTTTTAATTTGTCTCCTTTCTTTCATTTGCTCTCTTCTCCAATCCTCTATATAACTGCTGAATTAATGTTTCCCCCCATCTCTGCACATCTTTATGTCTTTACCCACTTTCTCCTGAATTTAGTAAGTTAAAAGGTTGAAGAAGCCTACTTTTCTTTTAAGGTTAATTCTTCCCTTTGCATGAGTAATACCATCCTATTCCATTACCTCTCATTCCATCCCATCCTATCCCATCTTCTCTAGGAATCTCTCCATAAATAAGAGAATTATTGAATCTCATTAGGAGAGAATATTTCCCCTCTCATATTCAATCACTTATTTTCTTTTGATTCCTACTCCATTTCCTACAAATAGATCTAGTATTTCCATACTCTTAAGAAATTTCCTGCCTTGTCATCACCTCCAAATATCACTCTATATTCCTTCTCAGCCTTACTACTAAGGTACAAGGAAGAACAGTCCATACTCGCTGCCTATTTTTGCTCACCATTGACATAATACAAGAGTGAAAAAAATCAATTGTATACCACTCAATACAACATTGTGGTGCCCTGGATATATAAATATAAAAGGAAAAAAATAAATAATTCCTGCTATAAAGGAACCAATATTCAACTGGGGGAGAAAAACATACAAGCAAATATATACACGATAATGTGAGAAAAGAGCAAGCACTAAAATATAAATACATCAGGAAAATCTTATTTGAGATGGAAAATAAGTGAACCTTAAAGAAAACTAGATATTCTGATAGCAGAAGTTGAGAAAGTGGTATGTTCCAGTTATGTAAAGTGTGTTTCAGTTATGGGAGTGGCATATGCCAAGGCACAATGATAGAAGATGTAGCAAGTAGTTCAGGGAACAGAAAGTAGGAGAGAGTGAATAGAAAGTAATGTATGAAGGGCAGTATTCTGGAAGGGTAGACTGAAGTTATACTATGAAAGGATTTAAATGAATGAGTGTGGAGTACAACGAATGAATTGATCAACACATCTAACTTAAAGTAACTATCATTCTTAGATGAGTTACTCAATCAGAGGAATAAACTAAATATAAACTAGGCCTAGACATCTCTGTTAATCAATCAAGCATTTGATGGCATTAGACTAGATGGTATCAACCTGGTTAATCGGTTCAAAAGGAGTGAAAGCTATTATATGAAATGGAATGACTGTACAGAAGGTATATTCACATTGGCAAAAGAAATTTGGTTATGCCATGTGAATTTTGTATAAAATAGAAAAGTAATTTGAATCTAACTATTCAAGTGTCTGGCAGCTAAGAGATCAATTCTGATACCCTTAGATGAAATTGCTTGAGGAAGGGTCAAAACCTCCCTCTCACCTTTGACCTTGTGAACTCCAGATGGTTAGAGGATATGAACATGTCATTGGCATGCAAATAGAATCACAGGAATAACAATGATTGGTAGCAACCTCTGTATAGGTAGAAAAGGAAAAACTAGACCCATTGAGGAAAGATATCTTCAGGACTCTATAGTGGTCATATGAGAAAGTTAGACAAGCAAGGAATATCCTGAAAACTAAAGCAAAGAAAGAAACTTTCAGGAATTGTGAAAGAATTTTTAAACTTGAGATCAGAATTCCCTATACTTTGCTAGTATTTATAAGAGAGTGTGCCCCCTGGTTTGAATGGATATTTATGCCAATCATTCTTACCATAACACCTTGTAAATAGCCCTTCTTAAGAGCTAACTAAATGTGACTGACTAATTGCTATCAATGAATTAGCAAAGGGAGAAGCATAAAGATGATTTAAGCTTATGGGCAATAATAAGACATCCTCAAATTCTCAGGGCCATCTGTATCCCTAAGGGGGGAAATAGCAACTAAATAGACCAACAATATACTAGCAAAAGTGGAAGGAATTATGAGAGCAAATCAGTAGCACATGCTCCAAATGACAGCCTGAATTGATTTTTAATTAATTAATTTTAATTAATTTTCTCCTAGAGGAAAACCAAGGAAGTTTCTTGAGAAGGGTTATGATATGGATATGCTTGTAGTTCAGAGATACTATCTGTTTACGTATGTGAAAGTTGAATTATAGATGAGAGACTAGAATCTAGGCATCAGGGGAGGTGAAGAAGAAGAAGAAGAAAAAGAAGAAGAAGAGGAAGAAGGAGAAAAAAAAGGAGAAGAAGAAGAGGAGGAAGAGGAGGAGGAGGGAGAGAAAGAGGAAGAAGAAGAAGTGTGGAAGTAAAAATTGAAAGACTTTAGTATTGTTTGGGTGGTAACCATGGAAAGGATAATCATGGGGGTTATAATTAATAGGGACAAATTAAAGATGACTCTGAGGTTTCAGACTTTGATGACTAGGTGGATAGTTGTACTTTCAACAAAAATGACAAAATTTATTGTAGGTAGAGGTTTAGAGGAGGGATGATAGTTTCTGTTTTGGATAGGTTGCTTTGGAGATGCCTGTAGGATATACAGATACAGATAACCAACAAGAGTTTGGTGGAATTTAACTGGAACTCTGAAGAAACACTAAGATTGGTCATATCTAGATGTAGACATAATACATGAATGAATGTGAGCTAATGATATTGCCAAGAGAGGGTGTAAACAGTAAAGAACAGGACACAGAGGAGAGTCTTAGAAAAACGCCTGTGTTTAGGGATTGAGAAAGGGACAATTAATCACAAAGGAAAGCAAAAAATAGTAGTCAGAGAGTTTGGAGAATTATTTAAAACTAATGATGGAGAAAATATTACAGAAAGCAGGATATGTGTTAAGATGTGTTAAAGAAGAGAGATAATGAAGAATGAGGATTGAGAATAGAATATAAGATTTAACAATTAAGAGATTAGTGGTAATCCTGAATTTAAAGAATTTCAGTAGAGTCATGAGGACAGAAGCCATATAAACAAATGAGTGGGAAGAAAGAAAAAGGAGGCAACAAGCAAAAATGGCTTTTTCTAAGAGTTTAGCTGTGAAAAGAATGATACCTTGAAAGAAAGGCAGGCTCAAATACAGGATTGTTCATATTATTGTGTTAGTATGGAAGAGACTTGGACATAATATTAGAGTACAAGAGGCAAGTAAATAATATGAAGATATTGAAAATTAATGAGAGGAGATAGTAGAAACTGCTAGCTATCAGAGGAAACAAGAAGGAATAGATCAGGGACTCAAATGGAGGGAATGACTTTGGTTAAGAGAAGAGCAGCCTGTTCAACAGAGATTGAAGAGAATGTGGGATTATCTTTAATTATATTAAGGTATAGAATGAGTAGGGAAAAAATCCCAGTGATTGGACTTATAAATACATGTGTGTAAATACAGCATATGAAGTAAAGTTCTTTGAACCTGGTATGTGGAGATCAATAGAGGATCAAGCAGAGAAATATTGTCATGCAGCAATAAGGGCCCTATTGAAATTATATAACATTTTGTTATCTTTAGCTATATGTCCTCTCTAACATACATATGTGATATATGTGTGTGTGTCTTCTGTAGTTGACCCTAGGTAGAGTTGTGTAGCATTCTGCAGTGCTGTTCAGCACCAATGTGTTAAGG
>WOXC01009046.1:17500-39041 GCA_011680675.1 Gymnobelideus leadbeateri
TTCAATATGCTAGAAGGAATGTCTGAACTTTTCCCACGCCTTACATTTACCGTTTATTATAATATACATTAGTCTACCTCCAGAGGTTGTTTTAATTCAAATCAGGTTTACTTTATAAAAATGGAATGGCTTCAACTTGTTATGTTTTACTTTAGTAACTATTTTCATTTTTATATTTTATACTGGCTGTGTATCTGCTAGCCCATAGTGTAATGCCACTTAAACTGCCCTGTATTCTTTACAGTAGAATTTTGATTATCTTTCTTGATACATGAAAAGGCCCTTTCTGTTAGTCTAGTAGTATGGTTACTGCTTCCTACTATGCTCTTGAGATGGTTCTGACCTGACTCATACCAATTTAAAAAATTTAAGGCACTAAGTTACTCCATTTAGTGAATGAGATATCTTTTGTTCTTTCTTATATATTAACATACTTCCCATTTGATCATTTAATAAATTAGGAGCAACTTTTTAAAAAATAAACTGTTTGCTTCTTTTTTTTTCCCCAAAATCATTTAACAAGAAGAGTTTGTTGACTTTGAAACACTCTTTACAGCTAGCATTGGGCCCTTTGAGAAACATTTCAGGAAAAATATCCTTTAGACTTAAGGGTCCAGAATGATTAAAATGCAGTATAATTCTTATCATGATCAGAATACCATAGCTAGTAAAAATAATTTATTTTAACACTGTTCAACTAAGCAAATATAGTAAGGAAAAATGACTCAGAGAATGAGTGTTGTGACTTAAATGGAATTTGAGTAGACTCCTTGGTTCGAACACTAGACTAGATAATCTCTAAGTTTGCTTCCAACTTTAAATACTGTGTTTGGGTTATTTTTATAATTTTGTGACAATAGATTATTATCTCTAAGTGACTTTAATCATACTATACTGTTGTCAACTCTCAACAAGATTTCATATTCTCCAAGTTTAGGAAAAAAAACCAAACATCAGCTATAAACTTTCTTTTTCACTTTTTTATACCTCATCTCCTCTCTTTACCATTCCCTATTTTTGACGAAAAGGTTTTCTTTCATTCTGCCAAAACCAGCCTCTCTATTGTTTATGTCATCCTTTCCCTTCAGGAGGATACTATTCTATCTTCTTTTCCAAGTCACCCTACTTATGGGTTCTCTCTCTTCTATCTACAAACATACCTTTGTCTCTCATCTTTAAAAAATAACATAAAAGAAATCAATAGCAGCAATAGGAAACTTATTTAGCTCTATTATTTCTCAAGTAGGCCATCACTGTAGCAAACATATCCCTGCTATACTTTCCTAATTAATTCACTATTCCACTCCCTACAGGAGCTTTCCTAAACCTTTTCATCCCTTTTCGAACTAAGAGCTTCCCCTGCCTCTAGCCTCTCAGCTGAGAACATTGCCTCCTCATATTTCAATGAAATACTCAATTCCACTCACAGATAGCTCTCTTTTCTTCCCTGTTCCTTATCTCAAATCATTCAGATATCTTCTGCAACTATCTCCTCCTTAATCTCAGTATCATACAAAGAAGTAGTACTTCTCCTTATCAAAATAAATGCCTCTACATACACAAAGTGATCCCATTTGATAATATATCCTCCACCAGATTGTTCCCTCTATCACTCCCAGTGTCCCACATATCTTCAGTAACTCCCTGTCTACAAGATGCTTTCCTTTCTACAAACATATCCATTTTCCCCATTCTCCAAAAGCACTTACTTGTTCCATCCATCCTTCTACCTACCATCTTATCTTTCCACTACAAAAATATATGCTAACAGTCATGGAACCTGATCTACTTTTCTTTCTTACACTCTCTTCAGGACTTAAGAGCTTGTTGGATCTACAACTCAGTGAATAGAAGTTGAAATTTAAACTGATTTCTATAGCATGCATAATATATAAACTATTAGAAGATTGGGGGGAAAATGTGATTGAATCCATTTTATGAGTAAAATAGGACACAAGGAAATAACAGGTTTCCTCTTATTCAAGCATAGTCGTACTTCAATCAATCACAGAAGACTGACCAGTGCTTTACCTATTCTAGAGACATGTAAAAATTAAGTAAAATAAAACTGACATATTTCCTAAGCGAAATTTTCATACTGAATTATCATCAAAGGGAAAGGAAAAGATGGCAGAGGGAATAGTCAATAAAGAAGAAATTGTGAAAAGATATACACAGCAATGCATCATTGGTAGAACTAGAAATTGGTTCATCCAATCTGAAAAATAATTTGGCATCATCCTAAGAAATTGTACTAAATACTAAAATTAAATATTACTAAAAATGATCATATCATTTGACCCAGGGAGTCCACTGCATAGGATATATTCAAAGGAAAAAAAAATAATGAAAAAGAGAGGTTCAATATTGAAAAAAAACACATTTATAGCAATATTTTTGAAGTAGTAATGGAAACAAAGTAGATGTCTGTCCTTCAGAATATGATCAAACAACATGAAGTACCTGAATTTGGTGGAACATTACTATGCATTGTTAACTGCCTGAACACTTGGCATCTTCTCAATCCTACGAGAAGTGAGATGTGCATTATGATGTTAAAAATAAAAGAAAATAGGAAAGCAGAGGTAGAACGCATGGGTGGGCTAACAACTTTTGACTGAAGCTTATGCCTAAATTTAGCATCCATTAAAGCTGTAATAACTTTGCTCAAATATCCCTGTACCCTCCCTCCACACTCATACAAGGAGAGGCAAATACTGATTTTGCCCAAACAAGAGAAGAATGGGAAGTAGAGAGAGGACTTGGGTCAGATTCCAAGACAGACAACTGTGTTTTAGGCCTGAAGGAAGAGAGATTGACATCTAACTTGTGCCAGCCCTATATCTCATGAAGTTACATGTGGCAGGAACCCAGGTAAATTAGGTGAACCCAGATAAAATCTATGTGATCCAATGTATGGAAACAGAAGTAAAGCACTATCTCAGGGATCTGCTTTGCAGGAATGGTGGAGAACACAGAAAAAATCATAGGGAAGCATTTTTTTAAAAAGCTATTATTTTAAATATAAAGAGATAAACTCAATTAAAAAAAGATGAGCACATAATCAGATAAATTAATAAAAATGATCCCAAAAACAAAAAGAGGGATAAAGAAATATTCAAAGATAATAGAAAATTCATGTTTTATATATATATATATATATATACACACATACACATAGACATAGTATACATATGTATACATATATACACACATTTATACATGCACATGCATATAACATACATATATCCACACATACAGACATACATGCATATATACATATATGTATTTATGAAGGAAATATATGGAACAAAATAAGGAACTAGTGCCTAATGAAATCATAACCCCTTAGACTTCCCAAAGAGATCTAGGAACAGTTTTTTAAAAATAACTATTTTTAAATGATAAATAAACCTTTTAGATTAAAGCCTAAGGAATGACTATCACAACACTTAAAGCTGCTTGTGCAAAATTTAAAAAAGAAACATTTAGAAGGTTCAGAAAAAAAGACAGATCTCACTAACTAGAATCATTTTAAAGAAGAAAAAAAAAAGATTAACCAATCTGGGATGTAAAAGTGCTGAAGTGGAAGAAAACTTATCAGAAGAACACTTTATTTTAAATTTACAGGCTAAATATGAAAAAGAGAAATTTAAAATATAAGATAAATGGATAATTAAATAAGAAAAGGGAAATGGACAAAGGGGGAAAGAAAAATAGAAAAAAGAAAGAAAAAGAGTAATTAAAATTCATGAGCTTAGAAAGAGTATATGGGAATAGATTTTGAATATACTAATACATCAAAATAGTTTAAAGAAAACTAATCATAGAAACAAGATACTAACTAAAAATAGGGACTTTTATAAATGATATTAAAGAAACAAATAAAAAAATAGCCATAACCTATAATGTGAACAGATTAAGCAATCTAATAAAATTAATGGGAGTGATAGAATGGAAAAGAAAAGAAAACCCAATGATCTATTCTATTCAAATGTAATTCTGGGTTCACTTTTTCCTAGAGGTATTAATCACAGCAAGTTGAAACAACAGAAATGTCTATCCTTACAAACAACCAACATTTGACCAAAGTTCCTCGTGTCCATGACCTTTAAAAAAAAATGTTTTTTTCAGAAAAGAAGTTGGTTGTTGGTCACACCCTTGAGAGTCTCCAAAATGCCTAAGAGGAAAAAAAAAAGCAGCAGCAGCAATGAAGTCAATAAGACATTGAGGGGAGTCTATAAAAAGCAAATTCCAGAGATACTTGATGATGATCTAAAAATTAGGGGGGTGGGATAGAGAAGCAGAGGTAATAAAAGGAAGTGTTCAATGGCTGGTAGGCAGCCTGGATCCACTTTGTGGCTTTTTCATGCCTCCCTTATATCTAGTACTAAGGAAAAAATGCTTTTAACCTGTCAACCATTCATTTCTGCTTTTCTGCTTGTCTGTCTTCAGGTGCCAATCAAAGCAGATAGTATTGGAAGTATTGTTTTCCTAAATATTTTTTTTCAAACTGACAGTAATATATAGATTTAAAAGAAAAAAGATTTGATAATGTCATTTATGCTATTTTAATATTAATTTGTTTGTTTATTTTTAGTTTACAAGATTCAATTCCATGGTTCCTTGAGTTTCAAATTTCCCTTCCCTCCCTCCCCCTGCCCCCCACGACAGCAAATAATCCAGTATAGGATCTGCAAATACTTTCACATTAGACATTAGTCAGGTTACAAAGGCATGTTGCACTAGATGGAATAAAAAATGGTAAAGAGGAAACAAAACTGAACAATGAAAAGAAAAAGATCAAGTAGTTTGCTTCCATCAGGATTCAAGCGCAGTTCTTTCTAGTTCTTTCTCTAGATGTAGACATCTCTCTCCTTCACGAGTCTCTTGGGATTAACTTATATCACTGCACTGCTGAGAAGAGTCCAGTCTGTCATAGTGGGTCATCACACATATGCTGTGTCTGTGATTGTATACAAATTTCTCCTAGTTCTACTCTTCTCACTCAGCATCAGTTCGTATAAGCCTCTCCAGGTAAATATGAAGTCTGTCTGCTCCTTATTTCTAATAGCACAATAGTATTCCATTACATGCATATACCACAACTTGTTTAGCCAATCCCCAATTGATGGGCACCCCCTTTGATTTCCAATTCTTTGCAACCACGAAAGGAGCCGCTATAAATATTTTTGTACATTTGGGTCTTCCTCCCACTTCTCTGATCTCTTCTATTAAAAAAAACACTCTTCAAAGGATAAACCTAGTTGAATGTTGTTAAATATGTAAAATATAATGCTTGATATTTACAATAGGAAAGCAATTTGAGTTTTCCCAACAAATACCACAGGAAAGGAAGAATGCCCACTTTTCCTCCTGCTATTTGACATATTCTAGTTCTAATTATTAAAGCAATAACTATGAGCAAGATATAGAAATTAGAGGTATAAAGATAATCAAAGAGTAGACAAACATATAAGTTGTCAACATGATGGCTTACTTAGAAAATAATAATCAGCAAGGAAACTAATTGAGACAAGCCTCATCTTTTAGAGAAGGCTTTTACTGAAAACCTACCACAACCATCCCAAAGCTAGTTTCTTCTTTATGAGAAGGTTTTTCCTTTACTTACATATCATATTTGCAAATAGTTATTTGCATGCTGTATCCCTATTAGAATGTGAGCTCCTTGAAGACAAGACAATGTTTTTTCTTAATTTTGTTATTTGTTTTGGTTATGATTCATTTTGTTTTGTTCATTTTATGTGTTCTTCATATCCCCGAACTTGTCAAAGTATCTGGGAAACAATAAGAACTTAATATATACTTCTTAATTGACTAACATAGGTACTAGCTTCAGTAAGTAGCATAATAGAAAATAAAACCATGTATGTATGTATATGTATATGTATATCAGTAGCATTTCTATATAGCAATATCAAAGTTCATGTGGAAATGAAGTAAAGTTATTTTCACAGTAACTGCAAACTTGAAACCAGTATGAGAAATATTTCTTTAAAACAGCTCATAAGAATGAACTTTCACCTACACTTGCTTGTATTCTGAATATTATTTCTTTGCAAGTTTTTGATTGTAGCTTGGGTATTTGAATATAAATTAGTTTTGTGGTTACTTAAGTTGCTCAAAAAAAAAAAAAACAGTATGGAGTTCTATAGTTACTCAATATTGGCCTTTACGAGAAGTTTTGTTTTTTTTTTTTTTAACTCTATTTTAAAATTTCATAGACCCTTTCGGCAATCTAGTGAATCCTATGGACTACTTAAAATTTGTTTTTTAATGCATAAGATCAAATGCATAAACTCATAGGAGAAACTAATTACTGCATAATAAAATAATAAAGAAAATGTTCATGGACTTTGAAGGCTCCCTTGCCTACAAAGAAGTACTTTGGCTTCAAATGCTGAAGTTCTTAGCATAAAAAGGCCAAGGTGCCCCATTGCATCCTGACCTATCTCTAGTTATCCTGAATACTATCTGGCCCCTAGACCTGATGGCTTTGGAGGAGATAGTGAGATTGGTGGTTTTGCACATCCCTCCCTCACTCAAATCAAATTCAATTGCAAGTCATGTCGTCATCTCCCTGATATCATGGTCCTCTTGGAGAATGAAGGGCAAATTACAAAATCACACACACAACATACCCAACCTGAATATGAGGTAATTTGTTCACTGAATTTTATCTTAAGTTTTTGTTGTTGTTGTTGCTACTGTTCAGTAGTCTGACTCTTCATGGCCCCATTTTGGGTTTTTTGTCAAAGATACTGGAGTGGTTTGCCATTTCTTTTTCCAGGTCATTTTACAAATGAGAAAACTGAGGCAAACAAGGTTGAGTGATTTCCCCAGGGTCACACAGCTATTAAGTTTCTGAAATCAGATTTTTTTTTCAGGAAGATAAGCTTTCTTGACTTTCTGTTAGTTTTTTTTAGGCAACTAAATAACCATTTGCCTTAAACTTAGTGTGTTTTTTTACTCAATTTTTAATGTAAGTCAACCTGTTATATTTTTAAAAGTTAAACACTAAAGAATTTCTAGTGGGAGAGAGCAGATTGGAGGAAGCGATATCTTGCGGGACTGCTATTCTGGGAGAGTGGGTAGGGGAAAAACAGGGGGGGAAATGATTGTAACTCAAAATCTGGTGGAAATGAATGATGTAAAACAGAAGTTAATAACGCATTTGTTTAAAAAAAAACAAAAAAAGAAGAAATTCTAGAATGCATTACATGAACTCTTATCACTAGAATCTTACTAGCTCTTTTCAAACTTCATATCATAGAGATAATGAATTACAAATATAGGAGGCACCAGTCCAAGTGCATTATGCACAAGACAAGGCACCCCCAGAGTACTGTATTCAGTTCTGGGTACCACATATCAGGAGGGAAGTTTAAAACTGAGGGAAATACCCAGAATGCTGAAGGTTCTGGAAACCATGTCATGTGTGGTTTATTGAAGTCATTTCATATATGGAGTGATTAGAGGAAATTTTAGTATGGAGAAGGACATAAGGGATGTCAGTCATTCTTTTCTAATACTTGAAAACCACAAAGTAGAATAAGAATTCAATTTATTTTGTGTGGCCACAGAGAACATTGGCATAATAATAGGGTAGAAGTTAAACAAAGGCAGTTATCACCTCAGTAAAAGGAAAACTGTTCTTACAATTAGACATTTAAAGTATTTATGAGATACATACATACATATATGATTTGTTATTCAGCCATTCAGTACTATCTGACCCTCCATGAGCCCATGCATCATACAGTTCATGGATGTTTCTTGGTAAAGATTCTAGAATGGCTCGCCATTTCCTTTTCTGGAGGATTAAGACAAGCAGAGGTTAAATGACTTGCTCAGGATCATGCAGCTAGTAAGTGTCTGAGGTTGAATTTGAATTCAGGTATTTCTGATTCCAGGCCCAATGCTTGATATATTGAGAAATTTAACTTCCTCACATACATGATACATTTACACACACACATACACATATAGGTACATACATACATATTTGCCTATATATCTTTTTCCAAAATTTTTATCACAGAGATAAGTTAACAAGTAGGGCATTTGACCTGAGTTAACATCTAAGCTTAATCCTTTACTAGCTGTAGTAGCCTGGGCAATTCACTTAACCCTTTTTGCCTCAGTTTCCTCATCTGTATTATGAGCTAGAGAAGGAAATAGCAAGTGACTCCAGTATCTTTGCCAAGAAAATTCTAAATGGGGCCACAAAAAAAGTATGACATGGTTGAAATAACTCAAAAACAATAACAACATTTAGCAACTACAGCACACAAAAGTAGGAGTCAAATAAAATATCCATGGTCTCTAATATTCATATAATGTTAGAACCTAAAGATTCTAAAGAAAGAAGGTAAACTATGCTATAAACATCTCTCATACTTGGTGGAATAGAGTTCTTGATATATCTTTAGAAGTATAAACTTAATTCCAAAGCAATAGAAAAACAGTTGTTGATGGACTAAGTTGTGATGGTATCAGACAGATTAATATTCTATATAAAGAACATATTATGATGTGAGGAAAACCAGTAACCAGAATGGGAAAATGTATGGGAAGTACCTTTGATGAAGATCAATGGAGTGAGAAATAGAAGTGATACTGTTGTGGAAGTATATTACATAGCACCTGGGCAGAAGGAGGCAATAGATGAGAAATGCAGGAAAGAGATTATAAGCCTAGCAAAAGAGTTATGATACATTAATTAAAAACCTCTAGAAAGAGACTGTTTGGGAAGAACTACAAATTACAAGGGTGTTGTGACCATCCAACTCCTTGTCAGAAGTTACAGTAGGGGATGGCTAGGTGGCACAGTGAATAGAACACCAGCCCTGGAGTCAGGAGGACCTGAGTTCAAATCTGACCTCAGACAATTGATCACACTTACTAGCCATGTGACCATTGGCAAGTCACTTAACCCTGATTGCCCTGCCTTCCCCCTCCATAAAAACAAAAAAAAAAAGTTACAGTAGTTGTTAGTTATGGGACTTCAAATATCTGGAAAACTACTATAATTTTTCTCTGCAAAAGCAAAGAATTTGATGCATTCTTGATTTATTTTTAAATATTGCTTTCTCTATTTAACGTGGGACACTGAAATGGAGAACTACTTTCTGGTCTTCTAGATCTGATTCTGTCCACCAAAAAGGAATCAATGGTAGAAACCCTGGAGGATGAGGGTACGATGACTTCAGCTTACAATTAAAGATAGAAATAATGAGGAAAATCACATATATCTTGGTAATAGACTCAAAATTTTGAAGGAAATGATGTGTTCACCAAAAGGATAGGTAGGATCTGGCAGTATGTTGGTTAATGTTTAACTGGCTTTCTGAAAAGGCAAATGACAAACTTGTAAAGCTAATCTGCAATATTAATATTTTATCCAAAACTTTCTCAAGGCTAGATTATCAAGAAAACCATGGAGCAAATATGGTATTGATATTATAGCCCAACAAAAATGCATTAACAAATAAAATTATTTCTATGATGAATAGGAAGGTAATAGTACTAAAGGAAATACTAGCAACACATAAATAAGAGTTATTCATCATGAATAAGTAAAAGTTAGGCAAGGTATCTAAAAGTAGTTCAGCTTCAAAGACATTGTGAACATGATACAGTATATAAAGAGCAAAATATTCCTATGGTTATACAAATACATGTTGTGGGGAAAGCTTTTGATAAAATCTAACATGCATGATAAAAATACTAAAAAAGAGGAACAGAAGAATATTTTCTTGCCTAAGTGGTACAGTATATAGAGCAATGCACCTGAATCAAGAAGACTTCCGTTCAAATATTGTCTCAGACCCTTACTGGCTGTGTGACCCCAGGAAAGTCATTTTACCTCTATTTGCCTCAACTTCCTCATCTGTACAATGGAGACAGGATTCTACCATCTAGGTTTATTGTGAGTATAAAATGAAACAATATTAGTAAATTGATTTGTCAACTTCAAACTGCTATATAAATACTATTTTCATCATTAGTAATAAAGGTATCTAACTTGAGCCAATAGCCAATTCCCACTGAAAACAGGTACAAACCATGGTGCCCATATTCATCTTGTATTGCAATTTTCAAAAAAAAAGAAGAAAAAGAAAGGAATTAACATTGGAAATGAAAAATTGAAAATCTCTTGTATATATGATTTCAAAGAATTTATTTTGTTCAGTTATTTTAGTCATGTTCTGTTATTTTTTACCCCATTTGGGGTTTTCAAGGAAGAAAAGAAGGAAGGAAGGAAGGAAGGAAGGAAGGAAGGAAGGAAGGAAGGAAGGAAGGAAGGAAGGAAGGAAGGAAGGAAGGAAGGCGGGAGGGAGAAAAGGAACTGAGACAGGACAACAGATGAAAGGAGAAAACAAAAATGGTGTTCAGCTGTGGCAGAGAAGGGAGCAATCTCTGAAGACAGTCAGTATTAAGGTATCTCAAAGTAGATTTGGGATAAAGTCACCAGCTGTTCCTACATCTTTAAGGACAGAGGAAAGTTGCAAAAAAACAAACAAAAAACCCCCTCTTTTCTTCCCCTAGTTTATCCTCTGAGCCACTAATATAATTTGGCTCATTCTTTGCCCAAATGTATCTGCTCATACACTAAAAAAAAATTGTTCAGATAGGGCACGGGCTATCCAGAAATAAGGAGTGATGGGAAGAAAAGGAAACAATTAGCATTAATTGGAAGATTAATATGTGCAAGGCACTGAATAAAGTACTTTGTAAATATTATCTCATCAGATCTTCATAATGACCCTGGGAGATAGGTGCTGCTATTATTCTCATCTTAATGATAAAATTGATAAAAATCTTACCTGATAAAAATGAGACAGACATTTGTTATTTGCCCATGGTCACACAGCTAGTGAGTAATATGAAAAGAAATTTGAACTCAGACTTTCCCAACTCCAGATTCAGCACTCTAACTACAGAATCATCTAGTTCCCCTTAGGAAAGAGAAGGTGAAGGCAATTAGCTATCCAAGGTCCACTAAACCCTCCAATACAGCACTCATAAACACTGTATCCAACAGTGTTACACATGAGCTGTTCTCCAACTATCCCTCTTCAATCTTGCACTTAATAAGTTTCTTTCTGGAGCCCAAGTATAGGAATTCATATTTATTACATTTCTAGTTATATTCAGTCCATTGATATAGCCTGTTGTGATAACCTCAAAAGAAGAAAAAGGACTTTAGAAAATATCCCACTTCATTTTACAATTAGATATTTGAGGACCTGAAGAATAAATTGTTTTTGTCGGTCAGGCTACAAATATAACCAAGGGTTAAATTCCTGTCCTCTAATATTATAATTCAATGAAGTTTCCATTGCAGCAAGAAATACTGCTTCTGTTATACAATCAAATCTATCAACAAACATTTGTTAAGTATGCATGGTGTTCCCAGGTACTTTATAAGTGCTAGGAATCCAAGGACAAATGTGAAGTCTCTCCACCTTTGAGAATCTTTCCACCTAGTTAGGGGAAATAACATGTCCATGTATAAGCATATATAAAAGTAGGCACAAAATGATTGTGAATAATAAATCATTAACAACTTGAGAGATATGCTAGGAAAGGCCTTATTTAAATGGCAATATTTAATAAACTGAGACATAAAGGAATCAAGGGAGGCTAAGAAGTTGGAGTAAATTCATTATCAACATGTTGGGACATCTAGTGCAAAGGTGTTGAGATTGGAGGAGGAATATTCTAGGTAAGGAACATTATGACCATTTTGGCCAGACTGATACTGACTATTCAAATGAAATTTGTGCTCAATAATACTGAGAAGATGGAAGGGGATCACCCTGTAAATGCTTTTAAAAGCTAAAGAGATGAATTTACCTAGCCATCTGACTTTGGGCAATTCACTTAACCCCAATTGCCCTCCAAAAACAAAAAGAGAGACAGACAGAAAGAGAAAGAGACAGAGAGAGAAGGGTAGGAATTTATATTCAGTCATGAGAGAAATGATTATTTCTCCCATATTAATAATCAATTATAAAATTATGGAGAGCACTGCTGATGGATGAGATTACCCAAATCCTTGGGGTTCATGTCTTTGGATCCTGGGTGGGAGATCCCACCCAACTAGAGAAACTTACAAAGAATTTAATCTAAGGTTAATTCCAGTCAATTGTTTTCCACTTAGCCAGGTCTGAGCAGATGTGGACCCCCTTTTGTCGAGATTACTAGGCAGGATTAGCCTGCATAAGAGATGTCTCTTTGTCCTAGACTGAGTTATAAATCCCATTCCCCAGCCCCTAATTATAATAGGTCCACCACTCATTTTAATACACATTATTCTCATTAATTTTTAACCAATAAATTGTTAACCAATAGAAATCAGTATCTTCCAGTGACATAGAAGCATTTAATGCATTCCATGTGGGGTCTTTGGCTTTCAAGAGTGTCACTGACCCCTTTTATTAATTATTGCTAGCCTAATTAATAAAATGATTAATTACCCAGAAACTATGTCCCTTGAATTTTTTATATGTCACAGTTATATTGGTAATAGGGAACTACTATAATTAATGAAGTCGGTAGCCTAGATTTACTCTTTAGGAAAATTGCTTTGGAAGTTTTGTTTAAGATGTATCAAAGTGGGAGCCAAGATGTCAGAGTAAAAACAGCACTTCCAAGGTGCTCCCCCACCCAAACACTCCCAAACAATGTAAAAGGTGTACTCTAAACAACTTTTGGAGCTCCAGCACCCACAGAATGACACAGAGAAGCTAACCTCCTGCTGAGGACAGCCCAGCAGCCCTGCAGGGAATGGCCAGCACAGCACAGCACCATGCTCTGGGAGCCAAGCACAACACTCTGGGAGCCAAGCCCAGGCCAGCATGAGCCAATGTTTTAGCCCCAGGGGGCAGGGCCAGCAGCCAGGTGGAGGGACACCAGAACACCAGCCGCTGTTTCAATTCCAGAATTATCAACACAGACATGCCTAGGACAAAATGAGAGGTTAGTGCCCTATGGACTTTGGGACCAGTAGGGGGAATGCATTGGTTTCTTCCCATGAGGGAAAGAAGCTGCTGAGGAGACACGGCACACAGGCCATTTTGCAGCTTCAGTGTCAGGTCAGCTCCTGGTCTGTGAACGTAGGGAGATCCAGCAATCAGTCTGGGGGTTAATCACTCTTCCTTTAACCTGCTTGGATCTAGATTGTGGTCTGAGTTGGAGGTCTGGGGTGGGTATCCAGCGTGCCAGAGCTAGTGGAGGCTTCACAGAGGCCACCCAACTAATATCTCTGGAAGCTGTGAAGACCCCAATGTTTGGGACAGAAGCACCCCTGGTTGGTGGTAGAGTTCTACTGTGGCAACAAGACCAAGAATCAAGTAATTAAGTGGCAACATGCCTAGGCAAAGGAAACAAAATAAACAGAAAAATGCAACATTAGACTCCTATTTTGGGGGCAAAGAGGATCGAAGCATGGAACAGGAAGCCTGTGACGTCAGACCTCCTGCACCAAAAGCCCCAAATGAAATTATGAGTGGGTTATAGGCCATAGAGGATTTTAAGAAGGATTTTAAAAAAGAATTAAGAGAAGTGGAGGAAAAATTGGGAAAAGAAATGAGAAGGATGCAGGAAAAGTATGAAATGAGAGTCTTAGTGAGGTAAATAACACCTTAAAAAATAGACTAACTCAAATGGTAAAAGAGGCTCAAAAGGGCAAAGAGGAGAAGAATGCCTTAAAAAGCTGAATTTGCCAGATGGAAAAAGAATCTCAAAAGCTCCCTGAGGAGATTCATTCCTTCAGAGTTAGACTGGAGCAAATGGAAGCTAATGACTTTATGAGAAATCAAGATGCTTTTAAGCAGATCCAAACAAATAAAAGAGTAGAAGGCAATGTGAAATATCTCATGGGGAAAACCACTGACCTGGAACATAGATCCAGGAGAGATAATTTAAAAATTATTGGACTACCTGAAAGCCATGATCAAAGAAAGAACCTAGAAATCATCCTTCAGGAAATTCTCAAGGAAAATTGCCCTGATGTTTTAGACCCAGAGAGGGAAATAGAGGTTGAATTAATCCACAGATCACCTCCTGAAAAAGATCCCAAAAGAAAACTCCTAGGGATATTATAGCCAGGTTCCAAAATTCCCAGATCAAGGAGAAAATACCAGGAAGCAGCCAGGAAGAAACAATTTCAATATTGTGGATACACAATCAGAATAGCCCAGGACCTGGCAGCTTCTACACTGAGGGATTGAAGGGCATGGAATATGATATTCCAGAGAGCAAAGGACCTGGGATTAAAACCAAGAATCACCTACCCAGCAAAATTGAATATCTTGTTTCAGGGGAAAATATGGTCATTCAGTGGAATAGAGGACTTTCAAGCATTCTTTTTTTTTTTCTAAATCAATCGGGGTTAAGTAACTTGCTCAAGGTTACACGGCTAGTCATTGTTTATGCGTGGGTGCTCATTTTCTGAGGCCGGATCTGATCTCGGGTCATCCCAACTCCGAGGCCAGCGCTCTTACTCACTGCACCACCTAGCCACCCCTTTAGGGCAATTGGGGTTAAGTAACTTGCCCAAGATTACACAGCTAGGATTTTGTTTGTGTGGATTAAGTGTCGGAGGCCGGCTCCAAACTCAGGTCCTTCTGACTCCAGGGCCGGCACTCTATTCACTGTGCCACCTAGCCGCCCCTAACTTTCAAGCATTCTTGAGGAAAAAACAGAGTTGAATAGAAAATCTGACATTCAGACACAAGAAGCAAGAGATGCTCGAGAAGGTAATCAGGGAAAAGAAATCAAAAAGAACTTATCAAATTTGAACTATTTACATTCCTACATGGAAAAACAATAACTGTGACTGATGAAACTTTCCTCATTATGAAAATAATTGCAGAAGGGTATATGGGCATATGAATACATATGTGAATGTGTGTATATATGTTTACAGGTATACATGGATAGAGGGCACAGGTTGAATTTGGTGGGAAGGGATAATACTTAAGTGGTGAAGTTAAGAGGTGAGAGAGGGTAGTGTCAAGAGGAGATGGGGAGAGACAGGGTAGGATAAACTCTCATGTAGAAGAGTCAAGGGGAAGTAGCTGCAGGAGAGGGGAAGAAAAGAAAGGCAAAAAGGCAAAACCATATTCTCATTGAATTTGGCTCATGAAGAGAATTACATACATACTAAATGGGATATTTCACCCTGAAGGAGAGTAGGGGGGATGATGGAGGGGAGAGCATTTGGGGGGAGGGGAGGTTGGAAGTACCCACTTTTGAAGAGGGAAAGGATCAAAGTAAGGAATGGACTAGGTGGGGGGCGGAATGGTTGGGAGGGAAATATAAGCAGTCTTTTACAATATATCTACTATGGTAATGTTTTGCATAGCTATACATGTACAACACATATTGAATTGCTCATCTTCCCAAAGGGAGTGGGTGACAAGGGAGGAAGAGAATGGATCTGAAATACGAAGTTTTAAATTTAAATGTTTCAAATATATATAAATACTATTATTAATACTATTTTGCATGTAATTGGGAGATAATATGTGCAGGCATTGGGGCACAGAGATTCACCTTGCCTTAATGGCAAAGTCGAAGGGGGTATGGGAGAAGATATGGGAGAGAGCAGATTGGATGAGGGGATATCTAGTGGGACTGCTATTCTGGGGTGGTGGGTAGGGGGAAAATGGGGGAAAATTGTAACTCAAAATCTGGCTGAAATGAATGATGTAAAACAGAAGTTAATAAAGCATTTATTAAAATAAAAAATAAAGTGAGAAAAAAAATGATGTATCAAAGTGGAAGCAGGAAATACAATTAGAATGCTCTTAATCTAGGCAAGCCAAGTAGAATGCAGGCCAGTTTTTACCATGGTAGCCATGTGAATTTGGTGAATGACACATAAGAGATGTTGTGTTAATAGAAATGTCTAGATGTAGTAACTGGTTATATATGTGGGGTGGGTAAGAGTTAAATGTTTAATATGATAGTAATTTTGTGAAACTGAGTAGTGATACTATGTTGATGTCCTCCAGCGGAATGATATTGGAATGGGGACAACAATTATCCCCGAAACTACTCCCCTCAAAGTTGTTAGGGTCTTGAAGGATAGCCTGCTCTCAGAAGTCTTTGAGGCCTGGCTAACTGGATTCTTTCTCCCTGGTGTGTCTTGCTGCACAAATGTGCTCATCTCCTGCTTGAAATAGTTGGCTCTCCCTGCTCTGTGGGATTGGGGCCCTCACTTTCCCTTATCTTCAATGCCCCATGAATTGCCAAATCTTTCTGAGTCTTGTTGATTGCTTCAAGCACAGTCTGTTAGAATTCTTTGCTTCTTTAAGATTTATCTTAGTAGCACTTCCCTGTAGTAGACATTTTCTTCATTTCCCTAGCTACTATTGCTATCCCATCTCAGGTTACCTTCCAACTATTCAACATGTATCTTCAGTGTCCTTATTCATGTTTTTTTCTTCCACTATTAGAGTGTAAGCTCCTTGAGAGCACACATTTTGTTGTCTCCAGGCCTTACACAGTTCCTGACATATATTAAGAGCTGAATAAGTGTTTGTTGTTTGATTGTGCTTTTCCACAACTACACTTCCATATATGTGATTCTCTTAAACCAATCACCTAGGTGAGCCTATCATCACTTTTACTACTGTAATAGTCTCAAAACTGGCATCTCTGTTCCAATATCTCTACTCTACAAGACATTCTTTATTCAACTGCTAAAATAATCTTGATAAGGCATCAAGTCACTGATCAAATCATTCCACTGCTCTAAACTCTACAGAGGCTTTCTACTGATTTTGGATAAACTTAAGTGTTCCTTGGGTACCTCTTCTTGAACCGGTTCCCTTCATCAAACCTAGCCCATATTCAAGATAGCCAGAGTTACACATTATTTCAAATAAACACCATTTGATCAAATAGGACAGCAAATAAATTGAAAAGGAAAGATGCTCCATGCACAAATGGGATACAATTTCCCACAGGCACATCACCTTTGGACAAGGGCTCACACATATGATAAATGTATGAATAGAGAACATGTATGGAGGGTATACATATAAATAATACACAAAAGTTATAGAGACACATATTAGGAATTTGTGAATCTGGTGCATGTTGAAGACATGAATGTAGAGAAACATGTAGCCAGGGTGTACATGTGACCATGACAAATCTTATGTGTCAGAGCTGCCAGTTTCCTGTGGTGATGTAATAATGCTCTCTACTGGACATTTTCTCTAATATCTGTTGGGTATCACATTGTTTCCACTGGGTATTTCCATTGATTTCACAATCACAAAGTTTCTTGGCTTCACCTTTTCAGGGAAAACTATTGATCATGCTACCTCCTGTCTTTCTGGGACCTGTGACTAAAAGGCTTCCCTTTGATAAAGGCAGTGTTTTACATCTCTTAGTTCTTAGGACCTATGAACCTTCATTCAACCAACAGTAACTAAACAAAAGCCAAGTAGAGTTACTCTAGTCTTGTATTAATTGTATTAATTCTCATCTTCCATCTGAATGTTTTTGGTTCTAAATTAGATTTCTCATTCCAGACAACTAAGTGAATTTGGATTAGAATTTCTGATTTAAACTCACTTGGGGATCCTGTGTCCTCAAAATACATTTCGTATTTTGTTTTGTTTTGTTTGTAAAGTAAAAGAAATACATGGAAGTTTAAGTTTAAGTAAAAGAAACTACATGGAAACAGGGGCTACACATCCCACTTATTTTCCAATATTCTCCATGGATTAGAAGAAAAAGAATTTGAACAGGAATAAAACTAATGAAAAAGAATGACCATTACCCTCCAGTATTGGCCCAAATTGTTGCTTTCACTGTGTACAAATATCAGGACTAGAGCACTGGTTACAGAAATATAAGCATGCAAAACATTCTTACACTCAATAGCACAATATCTCAGAGCCAGCTAGGATGTAGAGTGTATAGATTGCTGATCTTGGAGTCAAGACAGCCTGAGTTCAAATACAGCTTCAAGCATGAGCAGCATAACACTGGGCAAGTCACTTAATATCTGTCTCCCTCAGTTTCCTCCAATGCAAATTAGGCACTTACCTCAAAAGACTGATGTGAGGATCAAATGAAGCAATATAAGTAAACATTTAACACAGTGCCCTGTACATATTAGGCATGTAATCAGTTCTTGTTTCTTTCAATAAGATGATATTCTAATAGGAAAAGACTAGTCATATAAAGTGGGAGTTGTGACCAGAGTGGAATATTGGACAGGAAAGTAAAAAAGAATGGTGATTGGATTTCACAGAGCAATTGGCTGACATATTCTTTCATAGAATGGTAATACTCTGTCTTGAAAAAATTGAGATAGGCTTTTCCCTAAGACTGGCTGTTACAGATATGGGACTTTCTCTTCTCATATTCATACTATGTTTGAAGAGTCCATGGCTGCGATAGAAAGATATAATAAAGGAAAGGGTTTCAATAGTGTTTTCCAAACAGAAGTAATTTTATGATGGTTTGGGTTTTTAATCTATTTTTTACTTTTTTTCTAATTTTCAGTTCTATTTTAATGGTTTTTAGCTAACAAGATTTCATTTTCTCTCCCTTCCTTTCCCTTTCTTTCCCTTCAAAAAACCCCTCAAAACTAAACATCTTTATGATAAATATGCATAAAACAAGCAAAATACATTCCTACATTGACTACATCAAAAAATGTTTATCTCATTCTCATATTGAGACTATTACCTCTCTGTCAGAAGGCTCATCATTTTAGAAGATCTAAAATAGACCATCAGTGATAGTCTGACTCTTTTGTTTTCAACAAGTACTGGAACTTCCAAGTACTGGAACTTCTCTATCATGTCAAACAGCTTTCTATGTTTAGAAAATAGACTTACTCCTTTCACTACCCAAGAACAGAGTACAAGTAAAGATGTAAGATGACTATATTTAAAGTTCTGTCTCTTGGGAATTGAAATCATATTGCAGAATCTTCTTATCCCCCAAAGGAATAAGGCTTCTAAAACTGTTTTCAAAGAAAAGTCTATCCAGCGTCCACGATAACTTTTGAAAAGGTGAAGTGATGCAGAACCATGAGATGCTTTTGCAAAAATAACCCATCATTCAGCATGCACCACAAGCCAATCAGATGGCCTATAGGGGAACCTGGGGGAAAAAATCAATTGAATTCTATCAGTGGCCTCCAAAGGCCAGAAAGCAAATAGTCTAAGTGAAAAATTCAAGCCAACCAATTGACATTGGAGGGAGAAGAGTTTGGAGAAAGAAGGTAGGAGGAAGAAATCTATTAGTTTAATTTAGTTATTTTTGTGAATCGCTACCCTACTAGATGAGATGTTAAATGAATGCAGTCAATCATCAGCTTTCAAGCATGTAGCATTCCTAAAAACATTGCAAAAGGAAAAAAGGAAAATGTTGATACATTGAATCTATGGGAAATAGGAGGTTAGATTCCTGGGACCAGAAAAATTGTAATATTTCACTAGAGACTGCTAAAAATACACTTTTCTGCTCAGAATTCCTTATAACAAAACATTAACTCTGCTAATATTTCCTAACATAGTAACCATTAAATAACCCATAAAATGAAGGGGGGAGGAGAGGCAACACCTTACTTGACAGGTAAGGGAAGGGCTGATTTTGTCAAAAGGACTCCAAGGGAAAAAAGGGTAAAGAGACATCTGTTATCTCTGTTCCATTCCATGTTTGTATTGTTCCCAGATGAAAAGCACATGACTCAAGTTAAGTCCCTGGCCCCAGGTCTAAGCACAGAATTCCAAACCCAATTGGGTTGGCCCAGCAGGCCATGCTGCTCCAATCTGTGCAGCACTGGATAGGACACACTGGATCCCAGCTGCAAGGACAGCAGGGGAGCCTGGACACTCCAGCAGTGGTCAGGATGAGCACAATTTCATTTACCACAAACTTAGTTGCTTTTCCATTTTTTTTAATTCCCTCATTATGCACTTGAGAGTGTACTTTAGTACTTTCTGGAGTGGATTCATGAACACTTTTATTAATGCCTTCTTCCTTTCTGCAGATATAAACTTGCCATATTGCACCTCTTTTTTCCTCCCTCTGCTTCACATAGCTGAGAATGTGCATGGCTGCCAACTTGAAACTGAAAATGAGGTTTCTAATAAAATCATGTGAATTCTTGAAGTTGTAAAAGATAAATATTGCATGTTGAGGATTGATTTAAACAGATTGGATTAGGAGCACACAAAGGGCAGAGTGCTATCATCTGGTTAATTGACTTTGTGTGATGAACAAAGATAAGTACTTAGTCTTCTAGATAAACTTTGGTATCCAAGTCTTAGCCTCAGCTTTTTTCCCTTGATCTTCCACTTTCTACCAAAGGACACAATATTATTTGATAAATTGTTCAGGAAGGCTCTGTGTATTCTGAGCATTTATTGATCTATATTTTGATAGTACAAACAAGCTCTTAAATCAATATACTGTAGTCATTTGAATGATATATGTGAAGTTGGAATTTATACTAGCTATTAACTAGCCATTAAATTAACACAAATATTGAGTATGTTTCAGCTTTCTGTATCTAAGGCACTTGAACACCTTTTTTTATTATTATTTTACAAGTGTATCTGGACACATCTTTCCACAATGTTATCAGAGAGAAATACAATACACTTTAGAACTTGTGCTCACCCTTTGTTGCTATTGAAAGCTTGTGCCTATAAACAAACCTATCTCTATTTGACTTTTATTTATCAAAAAGTTTACATTAAAAAAGTTATATAATTTCATCAGTATAAGTAACTCGAGGGAAAGAAATTCTTTCTCATGGTGAAAGCTGGTACCTATGTAACTTAGAATCTTAGAGAGATGGCCAGAGCACTGAGAAGTTAAAAGATTGTCTTTAGATCATAAAGTCAGTATGTGTAATGGACGAGAGTTGAACTAGGCTTTCCTGGTTTCAATATGAACTCACCATCCATTATGCCATGTTGTCTCTCACAATAAAATAGCACCAACTATTGTTTTGCTGCCTGCTCTTTTCTTCCATTTTAGTCAATATACTTAAAGAAATTTAACCCATTGTTCCTGATGCTCCAAATCTTAGGCTTGACTGTATCAAACTTGATTTGAGGATGAGCCCCCAAATCTCACTACTTCATTGCATCATTGTGGCCCTACCCAGTCAGTCTGGGAAAATTTCTTAGTGAGGCTTGTTCCTGAATTTAAATACATGATGGCAAAATGGGTTACCAGCTTCTGAAAAGGTATTAAAACCAGCTAATTCTTTCATTAAGAATAGAATACTTTTAATTTTTTTTTCCTCTAGGAATTGCAGAAGACACAAAGAATTCCTAGGGAACTATAAAAATGTAGTAATTTTTATATGATAAATGATCATAGAACTAGATTTAGAAGAAAACATATAGTTCAAACCCAAAATTTTATCGATAAAGAAACTGAAGCCCCGGGAAGTATAGTGAAAAGTTTTAAAAACCCTATTTTAGGCAGTAGATTAAATTTTCCCCTTAAGATTTCTAAA
>WOXC01009047.1:0-73324 GCA_011680675.1 Gymnobelideus leadbeateri
TTCCTTCAGAGTTAGACTGGAGCAAATGGAAGCTAATGACTTTATGAGAAATCAAGATGCTGTTAAGAAAATCCAAACAAATGAAAGATTAGAAAGCAATGTGAAATATCTCATGGGAAAAACCACTGACCTGGAAAATAGATCCAGAGAGACAATTTAAAAATTATTGGACTACCTGAAAGACATGATCAAAGAAAGAACCTAGAAATCACCCTTCAAGAAATTCTCAAGGAAAATTGCCCTGATGTTTTAGATCCAGAGGGCAAAATAGAGGTTGAAAGAATCCACAGATCACCTCCTGAAAAAGATCCCAAAAAGAAAACTCCCAGGAATATTATAGCCAGGTTCCAGAATCCCCAGATCAAGAAGAAAATACTACAAGCAGCCAGGAAGAAACAATTTCAATATTGTGGAAACACAATCAGAATAGCCCAGGACCTGGCAGCTTCTACACTGAGGGATCGAAGGGCATGGAATATGATATTCCAGAGGGCAAAAGAACTGGGAATGAACCCAAGGGTCACCTACCCAGCAAAACTGAGTATTTTGTTTCAGGGGAAAATATGGTCATTCAGTGGAATAGAGGACTTTCAAGCATTCTTGAGGAAAAAACCAGAGTTGAATAGAAAATTTGACATCCAGACGCAAGAAGTAAGAGATGCCTGAGAAGGTAATTAGGGAAAAGAAATCAAAAGGAACTTATCAAAGTTGAACTATTTACATTCCTATATGGAAAAGCAATAACTGTGACTGATGATATCTTTCTCACTATGAAAATAATGGAAGAAGGGGGTGTGGTCATACGAATACATATGTGAATGTGTGTGTATATGGTTACAGTTATATATGGATAGAGGGCATAGGTTGATATTGTTGGGAAGGGAGAGTACTCAAGGGATGAAATTATGAGGTGAGAGAGGAAAAGTGGCAAGAGGAGATGGGGAGAGACATGGTAGGGTAAAATATCTCATGTAGGGGAAGTGGGTGCAAAGGAGGGGGAGAATAAGGAAGGCTAAAAAGGCAAAACCACATTCACATTGAATTTGGTTCAGGTAGAAAATGACATACATACTAAATGGGATATCTCAACCTGCAGCAGGATAGGGGGAAGGGGGATGAGAGGAGGGATGATGGATGGGAGGGCATCCTTGGGGTGAGGGGAGGTTGGAAGTACCCACTATAGAAGAGGGACAGGATTATGTAGGGAATGGACCAGGTGGGGGGTGGGATGAGTGGGAGGGAATTATAAGCAGCCTTGTACAATATATCTACTATGATAATGTTTTGCATAGCTAGACATGTACAACATATACTGAATTACTTATATCCCAAGAAGGAATGGGTGACAAGGGAGGAAGGAAATGGATCTGAAATTCAAGGTCGTAACATTAAATGTTTCAAATATATATATAAATACTATTATTAATACTCTTTTGCCTATAATTGGGAGATAAGATGTGCAGGCATTGGGACACAAAGATTCATCTTCCTCTAATGGAAAAGTCGATGGGGATATGGGAGAAGGTATGGGAGAGAGCAGATTGGAGGAAGCGATATCCTGTGGGACTGCTATTCTGGGAGGTTGGGTAGGGGAATAATGGGGGGAAAATGATTGTAACTCAAAATCTGGCGGAAATGAATGATGTAAAACAGAAGTTAATAAAGTATTTGTTTAAAAAAAAAAAGAAGAGAAGAAAAAAAAAATGAGAATCAGAGGGGATGAGAGAACACAATAAAAATGAAAAATAGATTTAGTGGCAATGAGAGCATCAGGACTAGAGCTTGTGATCAAGAAGTATATCAATATTATAGATTTTACAGTTGAGTCAATTTTGAAAAATAGGTTTATGCATGATAATGTGTGGTTGAATTAGGGAGGATCAGGTTGTCAGACTTTGTTGTCATGATTATCAACATGGATACTAAAGTCCTTGAGGATAAGATGAAGAATATTCTGGGTCAGGCACATTGAAAAAATTTAGAGAGTGTCCTTTGGGTAAAAAATGACACCAACAAGGATGAAATTAGTGCAAATGGATTTCATATACTTCAAAAAATGAAAGGTTATTGTATGATAGTGGTAGAGTAATTGTCTAGACTAAATGGAGTGGTCAAGGAGTCAGCTCACTTTTCTTGGCTCTGTGGGTTGCAAAGCATTAGAGAATGAGTGCCCTTAAGTGAAGAAAACTGCAAGAATTGTAGAGTTCTGAAGGGTGAGGTAGGCTGTGTATTCTTCTCTCTCTTAAGAACTGTGTCATTTCCTTCCTTCTACAACTCATAAAAGTGATGTTACAAGTTCTACATCTCCAGTGTGACAACTGAGTATATAGATTGTGTATGGAAAGAATAAATTGTCCTTGATTAAGGTATAGTATTGAAATGTGCCTTTTATGATAAACTATGTCAGTGGAAAATATGAAAAAGCTTTCTTAAAAATAAGCAGAAGCAATAAATTGTAAGTATATGAGGGGCATAGGTTGGCCTAATTTTAAGAAGGCTCAAAAGTGTTTTATTTATGAATTATAAAAGCAAAACTGGGATAGAAATATTGAAGAAAAATTGATGAAGAGAAACTGAAAGTGTTACTGAATTTTAAGGCAGCAAGTAGTCTGATTTTGATGAATTGACCTTGTATGTGTGGTAGAGCAGCATTTAATACTGGATAAACTTCAGTTTAAAATTCTCATAAAAATGGCTTCATTTTTAACCTGAAAACTGTAAGAAACATGAAAAAATTAACTCATTTAAAAAAAAAAAAACGTATGTTGGAAAAAGAAGATGGTTTGGGCACAAGGCTAAGGTTAATGATAAAGAATGAAGAGGCCACGTGTTCCACAAGGATTTTGGCATTGTCAGGAATGAATAAATAGATGAATGGAGCATTTATTAAGTACTTACTATGTGTAAAGCACCCCCACTCCCAAGGAGCTCAAATTCAGGTAACACACATGAAACTATTCAGTTCTTGGTCCTTAGGGTACAGTGGCAAAGTAGATGTGAGTTCCCTTCTTTAATCTCATTTCTCTTTGTTTTGTTTTGTTTTTTTGCTTTTGAAGGGCTGTCAGGGTTAAGTGACTTGCCCTAGTTCACATGGCTAGTTTTGGTATTAAGTATCTGAGATCGAATTTGAACTTAGGTCCTGACTCCAGGGCTGGTGCTCTATTCACTGCACCACCTAGCTGCCCCAAATCTCATTTCTCTTGATAAAATCCTATCACTTGCTAATAGTAAACGACCTAATAGTACCTCGGTCTTTGGTGACAGGAACTTTTTTTTAATGCCTTCAGGAGCCTTGGTAGTATAGGAGGAGTTTGCCAGTGGTTGCTTCTATAGGGGTTGCTTCCTAAGATAATACCTAAGGTTACTGTGCTTGAAACATTGCCACTCCTAAGGCCCTTGGGTTCTAGGGCCCTGGGCTGTATCCTTAGGAATCTAGGGAGTGTAAAGCACAATGCTAACCTCTAGGGAGATAAAGAAAGACAAAGGACAGTCTCTGCCCTTGAGCTCATAATCTAATGGGGGAGGCAATCTGTAAACAACTATGAAAAAGCAAATCATATATAGGTTAAATTGAAAATAACCAATAGAGGAAATGTACTAGAATTAAGAGAGATTAGGAAAGACCTCCTGTAGAAGATGGGGTTTAAACTGAATCTTGAAAGAGATGGATGTCAGGAGGTAGAAATGAGGAAAGAGAGCTTTATAGATGTGGGGAAATGCCCAGAGTATAGAGAAGGAGTTTCTTGTTTGAGGAGCAGCAAGAGACCAGTGTCACTGTTTTGAAGAGAACATGAGGGATATAATGAGTAAGAAGACTGGAAAGATGTCAGGAAAGGTTATGAAGGGCTCTGATGCCAAAGATGTTATATTTGTTTTTGAAGGTCAGCAGCCACTAGAGTTTTTTGAATGGAGGTGGGGGTGGGGGTGGGAGAAGGTGGGGATGACATGATCAGACCTGAGCTTTAGGAAGATCATTGAGAGCTGAATGGAGGAAGGGTTACAGTAGGGGAAAATGGCACAGGGAGAGCAACCAATAGGCTATTGCAAAAATTCAGGGATAAAGTGATAAGGGGATTGTACCAATGCAGTGGCAGTGTGGTAGGAGAGAAAGGATATGTGAGAGAAAATATGAATGTAAACTTGATAGTTCTAGATAATAGATTAAATATTGAAGGTGATAGAGTGAAGAATCAAGGATAACACTGAGATTGTAAGGCTGGGGTATTAGTAAGAAAGAAGTTTGGAAGATGGGGAGGTTTTGGGCAAAAAGATAATGAGTTCAGTTTTGAAATTATTAAGATTAAGGTGTCTGTGGGACATCAATTTAAGATATACGTTGAGCAACTAAATTGGAGGTCAACAAAGATCTTAGGGCTGGATAAGTCAATTTGAGAATCATCCGCATAGCGATGTTGATTAAAACTATAAGAGCTAATGAGATGACCGGGTGAAATTGTATGTGAAGGGAGAGAAGAGAGCCAAGAACATAGCCCTGTGGGATACCCACAATTAAGGAATATTATCCAAGTAAAGATACAGCAGAGGAAAGTGATGGGGTCAGATAGGTAGGGAAGAACTAGGAGAGAATGTGTTACAAAAACCTAAAAAAGAGACTACCAAAGAAAAGAGGATAATTGACAGTTTCACAATTTTGCAGATAAGTCAAGAAGGATGAGGATTGAAAACAAGCCCATTATAGTTGGAAATTAAGAGATTATTAGTAATTTAGGAGAAAGTAATTTTTGTTGAATGATGAGTTTGGAAGCTAGACTCTAAAGTTAAGAAGAGAGTGAAGAGAAAAAAGAAAATGGAATTTAACCATAAAGAGAAGACCTATGGGAAGTTAGCAAGGTCAAGTGAAGGTTTTTGTTAGAATGGGGGAGAGATATAGACATGAATATAGACAGTGGGGAAACACCTAGTAGACAGGGAGAAATTGAACAGAAGTAAGAGTAGGAATGATAGAAGCAACAATGTCTTGAAGATGGGATAGAATGGTATCACTTATTTATGTAGAGGGATTCTTTAAATGTCATCAGGAGCCTGGATTATGATCAACATACAACTTTCTCTTTGCAGATTTCTTTCCAGAGAAGCAGTTATTGAAATACTAATTGCATTCCAGAGATACTTTTCAATCTGACAGATTGTAGGTGATATTAGTATTCAAAGATCTCTTAGCTCAGACCCAAAGTCAGGTATGTGATATGACAGTTCCTCTTACTATTGATTGACTGTCTAAATCAGTCATACAAAACACTAGTAAAGGTACTAGGTAGACATGCAGATGGAATAGTACAGAAAATGATTTCTAATTGAAAGATCTTTGATTTACCGATATCCCTGAAATATCCCTCCATTATGCCAGCTTCTTTTTCCCACTGGTGAATTACTTTCATGGCTTCTGTTTTTGGCAGACTGGGGCCATGCTTCATTCCTCTCATGGCATGCCTTAGGAGACCTATTATGTTCTCTATTTCCACCTTTCTTGATCTATTTTATATATTGTTTACCCTCATTAGGCTATAAGCATTTTCCCAATATAATGCAAGGTCCTTGCTTGCAGGGACTATATTTCTTTTTTGTTTGTATTTGTATGGATACTCTGTACTTAATGCAGAACCCAGCATATAGTAAGTGCTTTTAATAAGAAAGACCATAATTATTTTTTTCAAATGAACTTTACATATAATGATTGAAAAATATTGCCAGTTTTCCAGTTAATCTAACATTTATAGATCAGGAGTTTTTATACTGGGATCCATGAAAAAAAAATCTCTACATCAATACAATTGGTTTCCTTTGCAATCTTGTCTGTTTTACTTTATGCATTTATAAATGAAGGGGTCCATAACACAAAAACTCTGTTGTAGATAGAGGTGGAGGGGAGGGACAGACAGATGGATGGACAGACAACATGAATATATATCTTCATGAGTTTTAACAAAATGTAAAGGGTTATGTGAAATTATTAACATTTAACTCATGGATGCTGATGTTAACTATAATCTTTTAGTTGGATCTCATAATTCTGAGTTCTCCCTCCAATGTTGTAGAACTCATCCCAACAATGGCTTCTCATACTCTGTGCTTCTTGTCAATATTCTCCCACAGTTCCTCCTTAGAAGATCGTTGCATAGGAAACCTTTTAGTATTCCTTGGGTACTGGTAAAGGACTTGACTCCCTACTTTTATCTAACTATATTTCTACATATCTGGCAGCCTCTTTGATCATAATTTTCTTAGATATCTTTTATGTTGCTTCTTTTATATAAGTTGTGGTTGGTGAGATGCTGCAGCATCCTCATTTATGCTCACTGTAAAGCCAAGCATGAGCAGCTTTTCAGAGGACTTATGCTTTGAACATCTTCAACATTCTGATTGCACTGTATTAACTCTCTATTTATTCAGTAATAAACGAAGACAAAACATTGATAGAAACCAAAGTACAGCATTCACAATGTTATAGCATAAAAAGTTATCACTAAAGTGGCCACATAGTTTTCACCAGAGTGGCCACATAGTTTTAAATAACAGGTATCATTCAGTAATTCCGTAACTTAATCATGCTTAAGGAGCAGGCCTTCTTAAGGGACACAAAGTACAAAGGTCAAAGTTCTCCACCCCTAGGACACAGCAAATCATGATCTTCTCCATCAGCATTAGGTACCCAAGAAGAAGTCTTTTCATCTTGACTCGAGTCTGGCTCTCAGATTCCATGATTCCTCTTCCATGGACCCAGCTCCTGCCTGAATTTATCCAACTGTCACCTGGATTCAAAGGCAGACAGCTGTCAGCTCCTTGTCCAGCTCCTTGTCCAGTTCCTTGTCCAGTTCCTGTTCCATATTGAAGCTCACAGTGTCCAGTCCACCTCAAGTAATTCACAGTTTCTGTTTCTGGGAAGACAAAGTTTAACAAAGCCACAATAACATTCATAAACATTGCCGGCACCATCATCAATTCACTCTCTGCCTGTGAAATCAACACAGACACACAAACAAGGTCCAAGAGGTCAACACAAATCACCAATATAGAAATGAACACAGACCCACAGACAAGGTCTGGGAGGTCAACACAAATCATTAGCAAAGTCGCAGGACCTCCAAAACCTTCTTCCAGGATTTCTGTAAACAGACAACCAGAAAATCCTCTTACAGGGCTTCCAGCAAGGTCCCAGGGCTTCTGTACAAAGTATCACAAACAAACATCAACACAGACTGAACAAACATAGAATGTGCCAAGATACCACAAGTTTCCCCCTTCTTGACTCTGCCACCACAAGAGTTCTCTTCTCAGTTCTTCTCAATTATCTTCTCAGTTCTCAGTTCTTCTCTCTTCTTAATTCTGCTCTTCTGCTCTCTCCATCCTGGGCCTTTCCTTATGTATGGTCATTAGCTCCTCCCCTTCCTGTTACATCAGCAACAGGAGTTCACAAGTTCTATGGTTCACAGGTCGTGGGGTTCACAAGTTCTGCTCCTCAACAAAGACCTGATACAGTTATGGGCAAGAACTGAAATAAGGTGTCAACTAAATAGCTGAAACAAGGTGTTAACTACTTTGCTTGACATTACACTTATCATCCATTACCTTTGGAGTTTTCTGTAATTTTGATTCTTTGGAGGCTGTGATATTTCATGATTAGGGCTCTACTGTGAGACTAATGGAGGAAAAAAAACAAACAAACAAACATGACTTTTGGGTCAGGTTATAGTATCTTATTGAAACGAATACTGGGATTTACTTCTTGATAGACTGCATGGCATAGTGGATAGAGAATTGACCTTGGTGCAGGAAGACATGGCTCACCTTTGACACATAATAGTTATGTGACAGGCCAAGTCATTTAACATGTTAAGCACTCCAGGCAACTTTTGATGATTATAACTCCAGAATAATTGCTGATCTGAATTTGTATAAGGTATTTTTCTCATCAGAAGTTACCTTCACCATAGAAAACTTCCCTCTGTGCCCTTACAATATGTGTATTGGTTAACTAAATTCTTGAAATAGATCCTTTATGCATCCCCAATACATACAATCAACGCATTGTTTTTGGTTATTTTCTGGAACATAAATAGTAGCCAGTACTCTGCAACTTCTAATTTAGTAAGAAGTGTAGTTCACTTTTATAAGTATTATTAGAATTTCATATTTAAGAGCTATACATAATGACCTTTTAGCCTTTACACACAGTTTCTGTTTTTTTAAAAAGAAACTGAAACAATCTAAAGTGGACTTCACTAGCATCTTGGGGAAAAAAATCAAGAGTCCTATTGCACAGACACTTAACTTTATGTTGCATTTGTCAAATAATATGGAACCCACAAAAGCATCTGACTTGACTTCAAGAAAAACAAACAAACAAACAAAAAATACCTTGTTAAAGCATTGCTTTTCCGTGGGGGTTGAGTCAAGAGTAGAAACAGGACTTCCCCGGGTCTCTGGCTTCCACCTCCTCCAATTAATGTAACAAATGACTTTAGACAAACTTTGGAGCTACAGAACCCTGAAAATGACAGAGAGGAGCTAACCTCCTGCTGAAGGTAGCCCAGCAGGCTGGCAAGAAGGGGCCAGCACAGCACTCTGGGAGCCTAGCACAGCCAACTCCGGCCCGGCACAAGGTGGGTCAACCACCACCTGGAAGGACTTCAGATCAGCAGCAGCTGTGGTGGCAGTTTCCAGAATTATCAACCATAGATGCCAAAGACAAAGTGAGAAGTGAGACTTTGGGGGAACAAGGAGTTCAGGAGTATGTTCCAGACTTTGCCAATGGAGCAAGAAGCAGCTGAGGCTCTGTGGCCGTGTTGCTTCAGAGCTCCTGTCCTGCAGATTGTAGGGGGACCAAACCACCAGTCTGAGGGGTAATCGCTCGTGCTCTAACCTGCTTGGATCTGGATTGCTGTTTAGGGTGGATATCCTAGGATGCATGATCAGTTTGCCAGGGCATGTTGAGGCTTCAGAGAGGGCACCCAGCTAATAGCTCCAGCAGCTGCAAAATCCCGGGTGATTGGGATAAAGCTCCACTTTCTGGTAACCGAGTTCTATTGTGGCAAAAGATTCAAAAGTCAACTAATTGAGTGGCAATATGAGCAAGCAAAGGAAGCAAAGCAATAAAATCAGTCCGAAATTAGACTCCTATTTTGGGGACAAAAAGGATCAAAGCATGGAACAGGAAGAAGACAATGAAGTCAGAACTCCTGCATCAAAAGCTTCCAAGAAAAATATGAGCTGGTTACAGGCCACAGAGGAGCTTAAAAAGGATTTTGAAAACCAAATAAGAGAAATGGAGGAAAAATTGGGAAGAGAAATGAGAACAATGCAAGGAAATTATGAAATGAGAGTCAACAACCTGAATGAAGAAAATAACATTTTAAAAAGTAGTCTAACTCAGATGGCAAAAGAGGCTCAAAAAGGCAATGGAGGAAAAGAATGCCTTACAAAGCTGAATTTGTCAGATGGAAAAAGAATATCAAAAGCTCACTGAGAAGAATCATTCCTTCAGAATTAGATTGGAGCAAATGGAAGTTAGTGACTTTATGAGAAATCAGGATGCTGTTAAACAGATCCAAACAAATAAAAGAATAGAAGGCAATGTGAAATATCTCATTGGAAAAACCACTGATCTGGAAAATCGATCGAGGAGAGATAATTTAAAAATTATTGAACTACCTGAAAGCCATGATAAAAAAGGAACCTAGAAATCATCCTTCAAAATATTTTCAAGGAAAATTGCCCTGATGTTTTAGAACCAGAGGGCAAAATAGGGGTTGAAAGAATCCACTTATCACCTCCTGAAAAAGATCCCCAAAAGAAAACTCCTAGGAATATTATAGTCAGGTTCTGGAATTCCCAGATCAAGGAGAAAATATTATAAGCATCCAGGAAGAAACAATTTCAATATTGTGGAAACACAGTAAGCATAACACAGGATCTGGCAACTTCTATACTGAAGGATTGAATGGCTTGGAATATGATATTCTGGAGGTCAAAGGAGCTAGGAGTAAAACCAAGAATCACCTACACTGTAAAACTTGAGTATCAATTTTCAGGGGAAAATATGGTCATTCAGTGGAATAGAAGGCTTTCAAGAATTCTTGATGAAAAAAACAAAACAGTTTAATAGAAAATTTGACATTCAGATATAAGAAGCAAGAGAAGCATGAGATGGTAAACAGGGAAAAGAAATCATAAGGAACTTACCAAAGTTAAACTATTTATATATTCTTACATGGAAAAAAAAACAATAATTGTAACTTATAAAACTTTTCTCAGTATGAGAGTAGTTAAATGGAATAGAAATGTGTGTATGTATTTATGTGTATATATATATATATATATATATATATTTATATGTCTATATAAGAGGGTTTATGTATGTATGAATACATATATTAGTGTATATATATATATATATATATATATATATATATATATATATATATATGTGTGTGTGTGTACAGGTATACATAGAGGGTACAGGACCAATTGAATAGGAAGGGATGATACTTAAAAGGTGAAATTAAGAGGTGAGGGAGAAATATAATGAGAGGAGATGGAGAGAGAAAGAATGGGATAAATTATCTCATATAGAAGAGGCAAGGGAAATCTGTTATAATGAAGGGGAAGTACAGGAAGGCAAAGGGGAATGAGTCAACACTATTCTCATTGAATTTGGCTTAGGGAGGGAATGACATACACACTAAATAGGGTATCTTACCCTAGAGTAGAGTAGTGGGGGATGGGGATTAGAGGGTGGGATAATGGAAGGGAAGGCAGGCTGGGGGGAGGGAAGTTAGTAGCACCCACTTTTGAAAAGGGACAGGAACAGAGTAGAGAATAGAACAAGTTGGGGGTGGGATAGGATTGAGGGAAATATAGTCAGTCTTTCACAATGTATCCCCTATGGAAATATTTTGCTTAGTTACAAATGTATAACCTATATCGAATTGCTTGTCTTCCCACTAATGGTGGGTGACAAGGGAGGAAGTGAAAGAATCTGGAATTTAACGTTTTAAAATCAAATGTTTAAAACATATATACACACACATATACTATTATTACTATATCCAGGCACTGGGGCATAGAGATCCACTGTGCCCTTTTGGAAAGTTGGAGAGTGGATGGGGGAAGATATGGGAGAGAGCAGATTGGGGGAGTTGATATTCAGTGAGATCACTATTTTGGGGTGGTAGGTGACAAATGGGGAGGAATTTTGAAACTCAAAATCTTGTGCAAATGAATGATGTAAACTAAGAAATAAGAAACACAGAAAAAAGAATTGCTTTTCCTTAGTTAATCCTTATTTGCTTTGGTCTGGGAAACTTCAGTTGATCTGTAAATTACAAATGAATTGTATATTCCTTTATTAAAAGGATAACTGATAGCTGAACTGATAGCAAATATACTCACATATATTTGTATTGTACATGCATATACATATATAGATCCATATGTATGGGTCTTTAAAAAATACATACATAATATATAAAAATACATACATATATATATTATATACATATATATATGTTTGGGTATATATATATATATATGTTCTGGGGATATGTGTAATGAATAGAAAGCAGCTCTTTGTGTATATATATTTATACACTGAAACAGAACTATGATCTCATCAGTGTGAGTCATCCTTCCAGTTATTCAGGTAATAAGCCACCTACTACCCATAATATTCTATGTAACTCTTGTTCTTGTTCTCTAGTAAGTTTACTACAGAAAGTGCTGCTGTATGTAGTTCCTTATTTATTATCATAAAGGTATCAGTGGAGCATCTGGGCTGTTCACAAGTTATCTCCAGCTCTCACCATGTAACTATATCACTTTTTCATCACTGTCTCTCTTATACACACACATACATACACACTATTTGTAAAAGACCTGTTATTCCATTGGTATAGTGAACTCTACTTGAGAAAACTTCTTTTTTCCAGTGTAGCAACTGCTTTGCAACTTGTAGTTTTACTTGGAGAATTTATGGGTTAAGTGGCTGAGGTTAAGTTAAGAGGCTGGTGTCCAGGATGTACCTGTTGTTAGGATCTCAACCAGGTCTTTGTCCCTTGAAACCTAAATCTATCCACACCACCATACTGCATTTTTAGTTAAATGGATAGATAGATAGATAGATAGATAGATAGATAGATAGATAGATAGATAGATAGATGGATAGATAGGTAAGTGCAATACATAAAATATGAATGCATACACATGTATTTGTATACTATTTTGAAGTCCTAGATTTATTAAAGCATTTTTGACAATATAATCACCTAGGAATTCTTTTCCATTTTAAAAATATTAATTTTATGACTTTTAATTCTAAAGATGAAATGACAAGATATCATTTTTTACTTCCAACTATTTGGAAAAACATTTTAAACACTAACCACTGACCAAATCAAAAGAACAAAAATTATATCTTTAATTGTTTGGCAAAAAGAAACTCTGTTTCAGAAGCTTTGCTTGGAATTAGTCTAATGTAATGGACCATAGCAAGTGGCAGATATTCATTCACATGTATTCATGGACATATAAATAAGAAAAGAAAAAAAAAAACATTGAGAGCCAAGGAAACATTTTGGTTTTCCCAGGTATTGTACTGCTAATGCTTGCAAGAACAACCTTCAGAATTTTAATTAGAATATATATTTCCATGATCTTAGTGTCAGGGAATTGTAAAAAAGAATTTAGGTAGAAACAAGGATTTTTGCCTTAAGCAGAGCATAATTAAGGTACTATAATCTATCTCAACATAAAGTGTTATTATGGTATATCATCCTGTTATGGAAATGCCTCTCTATCATGAAATTAATTCATCCATCTGTAGATAAATATTATATCTTGGATGTACATTATAAATATAAATGAAGAAGACCCAAAATTGAATGGAAGGCAGAGAATAGGATATTGCCTGTTGGAAAGTGTATTATGCTTTCAGTGATATGAAATTGCTCTTTATTTTCTTTTCTTTTCTTTTCTTTTATTATTTTTCTTTTTTTTTAAACAGATGCTTTATTAACTTCTGTTTTACATCATTCATTTCCGCCAGATTTTGAGTTATAATCATTTTCTCCCCATTAATCCCCTACCCACCCTCCCAGAATAGCAGGCCCACAAGATATTGCTTCCCCCAATCTGCTCTCTCCCATACCTTCTCCCATACCCCCTTTGACTTTACCACTGGAGGAAGATGAATCTTTGTGTCCCAATGCCTGCACATCTTATCTCCCTATTACAAGAAAAAGAGTATTAATAATAGTATTTATATATATTTGAAACATTTAATGTTAAGACCTCGGATTTCAGATCCATTTCCTTCCTCCCTTGTCACCCATTCCCTCTTGGGAGATAAGTAATTCAGTATATGTTGTACATGTCTAGCTATGCAAAACATTATCATAGTAGATATATTGTACAAGGCTGCTTATAATTCCCTCCCACTCATCCCACTCCCCACCTGGTCCATTCCCTACATGATCCTGTCCCTCTTCTATAGTGGGTACTTCCAACCTCCCCTCCCCTCAAGGATGCCCTCCCATCCATCATCCCTCCTCTCGTCCCCCTTCCCCCTATTCTGTTGCAGGTTGAGATATCCTATTTAGTATGTATGTCATTCTCTCCCTGAAGCAAATTCAATGTGAATGTGGTTTTGCCTTTTTAGCCTTCCTTATTCTCCCCCTCCTTTGCAACCACTTCCCCTTGCTTCTTCTGCATGGGATAGTTTACCCTACCCTGTCTCTCCCCATCTCCTCTTGCCACTCTCCTCTCTCACCTCATAATTTCATCCCTTGAGTATTCTCCCTTCCCAACAAATTCAACCTATGCCCTCTATTCATATATAACTGTAACCATATACACACACATTCACATATGTATTCATATGACCACACACCATTCTTCCATTATTTTCATAGTGAGAAAGATATCATCAGTCACAGTTATTGCTTTTCCATATAGGAATGTAAATAGTTCAACTTTGATAAGTTCATTTTGATTTCTTTTCCCTGATTACCTTCTCAGGCATCTCTTCCCTCTTGTGTCTGGATGTCAAATTTTCTATTCAATTCTGGTTTTTTCCTCAAGAATGCTTGAAAGTCCTCTATTCCACTGAATGACCATATTTTCCCCTGAAACAAAATACTCAGTTTTGCTGGGTAGGTGACCCTTGGGTTCATTCCCAGTTCTTTTGCCCTCTGGAATATCATATTCCATGCCCTTCGATCCCTCAGTGTAGAAGCTGCCAGGTCCTGGGTTATTCTGATTGTGTTTCCACAATATTGAAATTGTTTCTTCCTGGCTGCTTGTAGTATTTTCTCCTTGATCTGGGGATTCTGGAACCTGGCTATAATATTCCTGGGAGTTTTCTTTTTGGGATCTTTTTCAGGAGGTGATCGGTGGATTCTTTCAACCTCTATTTTGCCCTCTGGATCTAAAACATCAGGGCAATTTTCCTTGAGAATTTCTTGAAGGGTGATTTCTAGGTTCTTTCTTTGATCATGGCTTTCAGGTAGTCCAATAATTTTTAAATTGTCTCTCCTGGATCTATTTTCCAGGTCAGTGGTTTTTCCCATGAGATATTTCACATTGCCTTCTAATCTTTGATTTGTTTGGATCTGCTTAACAGCATCTTGATTTCTAATAAAGTCACTAGCTTCCATTTGCTCCAGTCTAACTCTGAAGGAATGAATCTCCTCAGTGAGCTTTTGAGATTCTTTTTCCATCTGGCAAATTCGACTTTTTAAGGCATTCTTCTCCTCATTGACCTTTTGGGCCTCCTTTGCCATTTGAGTTAGTCTATTTTTTAAGGTATTGTTTACCTCAGTCAGGCTGTTGACCCTCATTTCATACTTTTCCTGCATCCTTCTCATTTCTCTTTCCAATTTTTCCTCCACTTCTCTTATTTGATTTTTAAAGTCCTTCTTAAGGTCCTCTATGGCCTGCAACCCACTCATGTTTTCCCCTGGGGCTTTTGGAGCCGGACTTCTGACCTCACAGTCCTTTTCCTGCTCTGTGCCCCCAAAACAGGAGTCTAGGGTTGCATTTTTCTGTTTCCTTTGCCTTGGCATGTTGCCACTTAATTACTTGACTTTTGGGCTTGTTGCCACACTATGGCTTTAAGTTCAGATAGAGGAATTTTCGTCCCGAACATGTGGGGGGCAGCTTCCGTTTCTGGCAAGCTGTAAACCCACCCACGACTTCCACCCTAGATCACAATCCACATCCAGGGAGGTTAAAGCAAGCGTGATTACCCCCCAAGACTGATTGCTGGATCTCCCTACAATTAATCCGCAGGCCAGGAGCTGGAGCTGCCTCTGAAAACTTCTAAATGGCGTGTCTCCTCAGCTGCTTCTAGCCCCCAGGGGAGGGAGCCGATGCATTCCCCAAATACAGGTCCCAAAGTCCATAGGACACTAACCTCTTACTTTGTCCTAGGCATGTCTATGTTGATAATTCTGGAGTTGCCCGGACTGCTGGTGTTCTGGGGTTCCTCCAGCTGGCTGCTGGCCCTGCTGCCCTGGGGTTAAAACCTCGGCTCACTTGGACCTGGGCTCGGCTTGCCTCCCGTGCTCTGCGAACTGCGGGCTGCTGGCTCCCAGACCTCTGCGCTGGTCCTTCCTGCAGGGCTGCTGGGCTGTCCTCAGCGGGAGGTTAGCTTCTCTGTGTCGTTCTGTGGGTGCTGGGGCTCCAGAAGTTGTTCAGAGTCCCCTTTTTCATAGTTTTGTGCGGAATCTGGGGGCAGAGTGGCTTGGAAGTTCTGTTTCTACTCCATCTTGGCTCCGCCTCTGAAATTGCTCTTTAACATTAAAAAAAAAAGCAAAACCAAAAACCAATTTTTGAATACCAATATCCTTTTAGGGGTACGTTTGCATATCTAGTAATAATGTCATCTCAGAAAAATCAGAATTGTGGATAAAAAAGGACAGCAGGGTTGTATTATTGGGCTAAGGCTGTCATATATTATTAGTGATGTGTTCAAAAAGCAGTACAAGAACTATCTAGGAAATGTATGACTAGTAAAGGGGCTGAAGTGGGAGAGAGGACATATGACTAGTTCAAGTACTTGATAGAATGTATAGAAATCTAGACAACAACAAAAACATAGAACATGACCTCAAGGACTTTGGGAAATTCTTTTATAGAAGATTTATTGGAGAACATAGATCAGTATCATATAGGACTTTTGAGTCAGAGAGGAAGACATGAATAGGAAGTAATGTTTCCTGCTGGAGGGAATACCCACAATGATAGGAAAAATTTCAGTATAAGATGGGAGTATTTGGGGTGGCTACATGGCGAAATGAATAGAGTACCGGCCCTAGAGTCAGGAGGACCTGAGTTCAAATCTGGCTTCAGACAGTTAACGCACACACAAAAAAACTAGCCTTGTGACCTTGGGCAAGTCACTTAACCCCAATTGCCCTCCAAAAAAAAAGATGGGAGTACTAAAGTGTTCATGTTTAAAAGATGTCTATACAGTTTACTCTTCTGATCCCCAACTCTCCCAGAGTCTGTCTGTTTTTCAGTTCCCACAGAGGATGGGAGTGGGTCTAGGGGCCAAGTGGGTTCAGTGGAGGTGTTTTCCTTACTGGACATTTTCTGGACCAGTCAACTGAAAGTAACCCAGAAGAGTGTGCTAATCACCATTAGTGTGGGGGGGAGTCTAAAGAATCAGCTCTCAATTTTGCTATTCAAGCACTTTCACTTTGGCTCTTTTGGCTTTTTTTTTTGTATCTGGACTTCAGCCTGGGCTGTTTTCATCTGAGGTACTTGACCTGTCCTAATGGGTCTTTTCAAAGTAGGATCTGCTATGTGCCTCATATTTAGGGACCCAGCATCTTCTGCTAGCAGAATTGCTTAAAGGAATCTGTATTGTTCATGCGGTATTTAGCACTTTCTCATTTTCAGAAAACAGTATCCACACGTGACTCCACCACTTGAAGGATGAAGAGTGGGCATCCTGGATTTAAAAGGCCTTTCTCTTAATCATACATCCACCTTCTAAATAGGCTTTGTTAAAATCTACTGATGTGGGAAAGGGGAAGATGAATGATATCTGAATCAGGGCCAGCTCCTCATAGGATTAAGTCAGAGGTGAGGATTTAATTTTGTAAAGCACAGTGATGGAGAGCATGGTGGGAGCACCAGACTTTTTTTTGTGTGTATTTTGTCACTGTTAACCTTGACTTTTTCTTTGTTTTATTATTGAAATGAGGTTGAATATATCTTTCATAAGAAAGAGAGTGGCTTTTCCATTTTTATCTCATATTTTGTTTTTTTTAATCACTATTATTTTCTCTTGCCTACTTTTTTGTTTTTCGTCTTTCCTCATTTTTCTTCTTTTTTTTCACTTTTCTATCTTTTAGATTTCAAGCACTAGTGTCATTATAAAAGCAAAAGCCCATCCAGTTTGCCAAGGTGCTGACCTTCCTAGTAAGGAACCTTCCTCTACTGATGCAGAGAGGGTATTCATCTCCAATTTATATTTACAGATAGCCTAGGATTACAAAAAGTAGATACAACAGTAATCTATTGCATATGATTAATATATTGATATGCAATTACATTAAGAAAATAATAAAGATGATTCTCAATATTTATGGTTAAATGGCAGTTCATGGTCACTGTTCAGTCATGGTATGGCTAAAGTCAGAAGAGATGAGAAAACTAGATATAAAAGAATTTAGACAATCTCAAATAGTGTTTGTCAAATTAACAGAGCCAGAGAACACTTCGGATTTTGATAGATATATAGACAGAACCAATAAATACTGGTGCATAAGAAACTTGGATGACAAGGTATATTGGGAAGAAAGTAGGACTGAATTTAAATAAAAGAAATTCAGTCTATTTTTTTGCCAGAAACAAACAAACAAACAAAAAAGAACCACATAATAAATATTTTGGTGCATACATCATTTCTTAATTGGTATTTTGGGGAAATATCATCTGCAGCAGAAATTTTTTATCACATAAACTCTTTAAATTATGTGAAATACCATTTCTGAGCAACTCAGCTTAGAAAATATTGGTATAAATATTGCTTAAATTCTTGTTTTCATATGAGATTCTATTTTATTTTGTTCAACTTATATTTCCTTTTAGGATAAACCACTGAATTTGATAAGACACAAGATAAGGTGAGAGACATTTTTAATTGTATTAGAAATTTTATTCTTATATTGTTAGGTTTAATAAAGCAGCTTCTTTTGGTTCTTGTCCTACCATTTAGAAGCAATGATATTTACTTCCTTTTAAGAATAGAAAATTATATTCACTTAGATTATTTGTATATAAAGGAGTGTTATATATGGATTAAAATGTTATTTACACTAAAATTGATCACTCTTCATGTCTATCATTTTTATGAATAATCGTCTTATAACTGCCAATTGGACACCACTCATAACTTCTCTCTCTCCCTCTCTCTCTCTCTCTCTCTCTCTCTCTCTCACACACACACACACACACACACACACACACACACACACACACACACAAGTACAAGTACATAGGTGGGGTAGCACAGGGGAACTTTATTTAGGGATTAGGCTAGGAAGGATTTGTTTTCCTCCTCATCTCCTTTTTATTTATTAAGAAAAATGTTTAAATATATTAACCCTTGATTTCTCATTAAAAAGAGAATTCATCCAAGTAGAGGGACATGTCATTATCTCTCTATATAAATAGATATAGATATAAAATTTGGCTTTGGATATGTGTACACACACACAAATATACACGCGCATACGTACACATGTACTCATCCCCTTTTGGTTGGAATGGTACGAGGCTCTTTCTTTGATGTCATTGATACTGGGAATGGCAAGTGTGGAAATTGCTTCATTTGATTCAGATGAGAAATTTGAGAGTTGACCTGGGTTTAGTGATCTCTCAGGGTCGCATAGCTAATGTGTGTCATAAGAAGTTGAACCTTGATCTTCCTGTTTCAATGGTTATGTGTGTGTGTGTGTACACACTCACACACACACACACACACACATATATATGGACATAGATGTAGACAGATAATGTTGATGTATGTGTATGTGTGTACACATGTGTATCTCTAGTGTATGTGTATGTACACAAATATATTCTATGTGAGAGGTCATATATTGTCTATTATATTGCACATATGCATGGATATGTCCATGTAAATAGGTGCAGTCTATACATCTCCAAACATGGGTATATATGTATATGTGTACATATATAATATACCATATTGAAAATCCTTAATAGGAGAAAAAAATACTTTTTTTAAAAGGACAAAGGTACTCCCTCCCTGTGCACCAAAAATTGTTATCAAAATAATAAGGCCAATTTACCCCTTACCAGCACCTTAATATGATTGAAAAATGCAAATCTAGCAAATATTGAGGAAACCATCTGGAAAGGGTGTTGTGTTGACAGACAGTGTGTTTTTAGCAAGTAATTTACTGCTGTTCAGCTTTAGTGACCTTTTGAAAGACTAAAATAAAAACATTATTCTCTGTGGCTTGAATCATTTCAGCTTCTTCAGCTATTATACTTTATAGCATAAACACTTCAAAACAAAGAAGCCCAGTGGGGATACAAGGTTGAAGAAATTTCTAATAATTCTGAACAGATTGCCATAATTCATGTTGTTCTAATATACCAAGGTACACAAATATTCAAGTAATTTATTTTCCCTAAGCCACTTCTTTATATATCCAAAGAGATGTTAAATTTTCAGTATGTTTGGTTTTGGTATTGACCTGTCATTTCATTGGTGTGGAATTTCCCTACATTTATTTTATGAGGAAAGATCTCTAACCTATAGTCTTAAAGAGGCTTCTGGGCTTAGATAAGTTAAGTGATTTGTTCATAGTCACATAAGCAGGATGTGTAAGAAGCAGGAGATATACCCAAGTTTTCCTAGCATCAACACCTGGTCATCTCTCCCTGATTGTAATACTGTCTGCCCTAATCTGTGAATACAGTTTACATATATTAATATGTCACAATTTACCCCCTTTTATGATAGACAAACTATGTTTCATGTTCTCAAAAGATCTCTGAACTCAAAAGTTCATAGCAACTTTTGATTCAGGACCTGCCTTTGGCACTTGCTAAGTGCCTCTGTAAAATGGAGATATTACCTAAATAAAATGGGGATATAACTAAACTACTTCATTTTCCATGTCGTGAGAAACAAGTAATCATGCTTGTAGAGGGCTCAATAAATGCCTACTGTGGTAATTCTTGCTCTTTTCCAGAAGCTTAAGAAATTATTTCCCATCTCCAACCCCAAATGGCCACTAATAAAGGTTGGGGGGTATTCAATAAATCTAAATTGTTTCAATTGGCCATGAAAATGTATTCTTCAAAAAGTATATTTGTGCTTGTTTCTGTACAGGGTACGTAACTACGTATTTATGTACTATGCATGTCGGCATCCTGGAACAGTAGGTTAGAACAATAGGCAAATGGTTAAAAATAAGAAAATCAACAGGTACTTTCATTACTCTGACTTTTAGTACTATTAGGGTCCATCAATACATTCATTGCATGTTTCTTCTTAACTGTCACAAACATCTTAAGTTTTTTGTCTCCTGTTACTCACACCATTAGGTTGGTGCCAGAAAAGAAGTCATAGCTTCACTTTATCACTTGAAAAACATTAAGATGAAAAGAAAAAAAAAGTGTCCCAGGAGAAGACAACTTTCCACAAAATGCCAAGATTATTAAAGCTTGCATGTTTAGGATCACTAAGTATAGATTTTTGGACAGCTTTTTCAAAAGCAAATATGTACAATTAAAAGTCATCTCGAGTGTTATACTTTCACTCTGTTATTATGTGTGACTGGTTAAATGATTTAATTACAGCAATGACATATAGAGACCCTGAAACACACTCACATTCATCAAATTTTCTTATTTGACTAAAAATAAAGTAATAAGAAAGGGAAAAGATGATCAAGGCTGACAAATAGCACTAAAACGGAATTTACTTTTTCAGGTCATCTATCTCACTAGAAACAGAATTCTTTCCATATTTCCAGAATTTGGGCTGTTTCTTTCATTTATTAGTTCCAGAACCCAGCTTTGATCTTAGCTATTTCTATTTCTTCTTCGAACACTATCATTGAAAACAAAGTTTACTGATGAAATATTTTTAAAACAGGTTTTAAAGGCTGTTACCATTAACTGATGCTGATCTTTTACGTTTTTCTTTTCCTTTTTTTTAAAAGACTGCCATTTTAAAAATTAGCAGTGAAACTGTATGAACATAACTTAGTTTTGATAACAGTTAGCTTTTATTTTTCCAGTTCCTATGTGCATTATCTGAACAAAGTTATACAATTAGCTATCAATCAATTCCCAAACACTTTTCAAATACTATTTATATTCTAGGGATTATATTCAGTCCTGGAGACACAAAGACAAAAATAATTCAGCCCTTTTCCTCAAGAAGGTTGTGATGAATCATAGGTGTGCATATAAACATTTCCAGAATGTACATAAAATATAAAGTTTATACAAAATAAACATATACAAAATAAAAGTTTAGGGAAGGAGGATGAAGCAGTTTGGGATATCAGAAAAAGGTTTCATGTAGTTCTTCTGTTGTGTCTTAAAGGATAAAAAAATAAGATTAGAAAAGGAAAAGGGGAGGAAGAAATGTATACAAGGTATGGGAGATAGCCAATCATTGATAAACATGTCAAACATGAAACTGTCAAATGTCAGTCCTTTGAATCTTCTTTCTGAGGCCTCCTTCCAAGTTTATATCAAACCAATAATGCCTTCCCTTTAGATCATTTGACAAGTTTCCAAATCTACTTAAGTGGAAATCTACTTGTGTATCTAAACATTTTATTATCCAAATCTAAAATTAGATCATAAAACCATCAGGAATACAAAATGAGCTCAAAAAGAAACAATTTTAGTAGTTTCTATTTTTAGAAATGAGAGCATGTAGGAGTTGGGACATAGATTTGCTATTCATCTGCACCTTTGTGCAATGTGGTTGTTTCCTAAACAGTTAGGGCAGATAAATTCCTTAGAAAAAGGAGATGATAATAAACATGTTAAAAGTTTGAAGTGTTCATTTGGGAAATTAGCTAACTGAAAAATAATTCAAATAAAAATAACATTTCTATAAATTTAAGGAACTGTCAATGATATTTTGGTGTCTATGAAACTAATATAGAAATGTGATTAATTTTAAATTCTGCATTTAAACCAATTGTGATTAAGTGATCACACATTATGCATTAAAAAATTCCTATGATGGTTTTATGCCCAACTGTGCTTATATGCAGTATTATATACAATTAACTGTATATAATAATTGACTATTAAAAAAAGAATTATTGCCATGACACTTGAACTTTATGTACAGATTGGGATAGTCTATATGTAGTTAGTGAGTCAGATCCTAAAATGTTTAGTACTTAAAGTGTTATGGAGGAAATAATATCCTTTAAGAAAATAAATGAATAGCTATACCTGAATATTATTTTTTGTCAGTTTTTAGAGCCTGAAAAACCAAACCAATTCTAAAACTACATCATTTTTAAAAAAATACACAATTATAAATAAACTTGCAAACATTTTAATGCACAACTTTTTTATCTCCCACAAAGCAGCGAACTCTATATTTATCATGCTTTCTTTTAGACTAATTTTAATCAACAGGCATAATCAGCTTGTTTCTTCCAGTTGGCTAAATCAATCAGAAGTCACTGTGCAAAGACCATGAATTCTAAAAGACAAACAACATGATGAGAACCTGCAGATGGGAAGCACAGATACTAACAATGGATAATGCAAATAACAACAATGACCATAGATGATTACATGGATCCAGTTTGCTTTCTCTTTCAGCCAGTTCCTCTAAATGATGAAGGACATAATGAAAAGTATTTAACAGTAGTGATTCAGTGGATAACAAGAAAATCCTCAGGCTTCATTTAACACAAGATTTTATTTGCATGAGGACACCACTGTTTGCTTTGATCATCTTGGAAGGTTTTTCAGTGTGAACAGTCACTCTCGTAATCAATGTGAGTTGTACTTTTAGAAGGAACTTGGCAGTAATTAGGAATCTTTAGAATTTAAGGTTTTATAGAGGAAGGTGAAATTGTGTGTTAGGTGGGTTAGTTTATGGTTTTCTTGTTTTACTTGGGAAGATAGTTTAATTTCTTTACAATAATAAACAATTGAAAATTGCTCCAGATTATCTTTTATAGGCCTTCTCTCCCTCTTCCTTCTCTATTAATGAGATTTATATTGATTTGGTTTAGTGCAAATATTTACCTCACTTTTGAATTACTACAACAGCCTCTGAACTAATGTCACCAATTATTCTTCCTTTTGAATGCAACATGGTAAGACATGGTAAGGTGGAAAGTCACAAATCTTAAGGGAGAAAGAACTACTATATAACAGGAATTTAGTCACAGGAATGATATATTAACTACCTAGCAGTGATAATGCTGGGTCAGAGAGTATGAACAGTTTTATAGCCCTTTGGACATAATTCTAAATTGTTCTCCAGAATGGTTGTCAGTTTAAAACATCACAAATGCATTGATTTCCCTATTTTTCCACATTCCCTCAAACATTTGTCATTTTCCTTTTCTGTTCACATTGTACAATAATAAGTGTGAGAAGGTACCTCAAAGTTGTTTTAACTTATATTTGTCTAATCTATAGTGATTTAAAGCACTTTTCCCTATAAGACTATAGGTAGCTTTGATTTCTTCTTCTGAAAAATTCCTGTTTATATCTTGACTATTATCAAAAGGAGAATGACTCCTGTTCTTAAAATTTTGACTCAGTTCACTATATATTTGAGAAATGAGGCCTTTATGAGAGAGACTTGCTGTAAACAGTTTTCCCCATTTTCCTGTTTCCCTTCTGTTCTGGACTACATTGAGTTTGTTGGTACAAAAACTTTTTAATTTGTTATGATCAAAATTATCACTTTCATCCCATATTTTTTTCTGTTTCTTGTTTGGTCCTATATTCTTCCCTTATCCATAAATCTTACAGATGAACTATTCCATGCTCTCTTAATTTTCTTATGGATTCACCCTTTATGTCTAAATCTTGTTCCCATTTCAACCTTATCTCAGTATACAGTGTAAAATGTTCTTTTATACCTAGTTTTTGCCAAGATGCTTTCCAGTCTTTCCATCAATTTTGTTGAATTTTTGTCCTGTAATTTTGGATCTTTTGAGTTTGTCAAACCCTAGACTACTCTGGTCATTTACTACTGTATATTTAATCTATTTCACTGATCTACCACTCTATTTCTTAGCCAGTACCAAATTGTTTCAACAATTACTACTTTGTAATACACTTGAGATCTGACTGTTATTTTACTTTCTTCCACTTTGCTTCATTGATACATTTAATATCCTTGACCTTTTGAGCTTACAGATGAATGTTTTACTATTTTTCCTAACTTCATAAATAATTTTTGTAATTTAATTAGTATGGCATGGAATAAATTAATTTAGGTAGAATTGTCATTTTTATTATATTTCCTGATCTTACTCATGAGCAATTAATATTTCTCCAGTTGTTTAGATCTGAATTTATTTGTGCAAAAAGTGTTTTGTAATGTGTTCATGAGCTTGTCTTACTGGGTAGACTTCCAAGAACTTTATATTGTTTACAGTTACTTTAAATGTAATTTCTCTTTCTATCCCTTTCTGTTGAACTTTGTTGGTAATATATAGTAATGCTGGTGATTTGTGTCGGTTTAGTTTATGACCTACAACTTTTCAGAAGTTGTTAATTATTTCAACTAGATTTTTAGTTGATTCTCTAGGATTCTCTAAGCATACCATCATATCATCTACAGAGTGAGAGTTTTGTTTTCCTCATTTCCTATCTTATTCCTTAAATTTCTTTTTCTTGTCTTATTGCTATAGCTAGCATTTCTAGTTTTAGGTCTTCTTCAAGAAAAAGTGCCATATTTGTTATGTATCTTCTGGTCCACTAGGAGATACTGGAGCAAAGGGTTGATCCAAAATCTAGGCCCCCACCCTTTTTCACCATCACCTGTAGCCCAAATCCCAGAGTTGGGGCTTACACAACTTTCATCCAAGTAGCCACCAGAGGCTGGCTGTATAGGCAGCTGGTATTTGTTGTGTTATTTAGTTGTTTCTTAATCCTTCGACATGGAGAAACCCATGTTAGCATTTTTTATTAGGAAGCTATATTTTTTTAATATGGTAAAGTTTTTTTTTTTAATCATTGTGCCCCAAATGTCATTTTTCCATAAGTCTGTTGTTTTTTATTGCATTTTTGCATAGTAAGGTGGAACTTTTTGAGAAACACAAATGTCTTGTTAGAGCAGAACTGACAATTTTGGAGACCAGATTTGAAATTTGGACTTTCTGACTTCTGGTGCTCTAGCCATAGTGTCTGCCACATAGCTACCTAGACAGATCCTAGGATCTTAGACTGAAAAGTTAAATACTACATACATTTTTAAATATCATAGTTGGCAATTTAATAGGGAGAACACACATAAAAAGGCAGCAATAGTAAACACATCCTTCACAGATCATAATATAATAAAAATAGTAATCAGGTCAAGGAACAGAAACAATTTCACATAAACCAAATGGGAACTTAACAGTGAAATCCTAAATAATGAGTAGGTCAAAGAACAATGTTGACACTTATCCAAAGGAAAATGATAATGTGTTACAACATACCAAAATTTTTGTGATGCTGCTAAATCAGTCCTCAGGACAAGTGCCATATCCCTACCAACATACATTAACAAAATAGAAAAAAGAGAGCTATAAGATGAATAGTCATTTTGAAATTAAGCAATAAACAAACAAAATAAGAACAAAAGGGAAGACACTGAGAATTAAAGGAGAAAATGATAAACTAGAAACAAAATTTAAAAAAATTAAATACTAAATATGACCAAAAGCTCTCTCTGAAAAGACTAATAAAATTGAATAATAAATTATATTTTAGCCTATGTGATTAAAAAGAAAAAATAATATAAAAAGGGAATCAACAAAATAGCAAAGGAAAAAGATGAAATATACCTAAACCACAGAAGAATAAAACAGGAAAGTACTGTAGATCAATGCCATTAATGAATATTAATTCAAAAATTTTATTTAAAATTTATCCAAGAAACCACCATTTCCAAGATGAACTTAAACTAGGGATACATGAATGTGTCAACATTAGGAAAACAGCATAATATATTAATGTGTATATATGTCTACATATACACACATATGTATATAAACACATTGGAGCTTTTACAAAGTAGTAATTCAAAAGACATAACTGCAATATGCAAACTTACTGCCCTTAAAATCTGGGAAGTATAACCCATGTAAAATGCATTGCCTCAATGTCTGGCTAGTGGAAAGCAGGTGGGTTCACAATTTACATCAGTTTCTGTAGAGCACAGCCCTAGTTCCAAGTCCAAAATTCCCATCAGGCTTGAGTCCTGAGTACCTTGGTTTCCCAGGGCTTTCATGGTAAGCTAACTGTACTATCTCTCTGGCTTCAGGGTTCTACAGGTTCTAATTCCAGGTCCATGAAGATCCCCTCCTCACCTGAAACTAAAGATGAACAAAATAGAACTGAAACAAATGACTACAGGGTCATTTCTCTAAGCAGGGTCATCTCTTTTACCAAAAGAGACAGAGCAGGGGAGGAGGCAGCTCTGTCCCCTTTCACATTTTGAATTCATGGATTCCACATTGGGCATAGTGGGTAGAAGTCCTTGAGAAGAGTGCATTGGAATAGATGTCAGAAAAGAGAGAAACCCGCTTGGTCTCAACAGTTTTAAAGATACAGGCAGCCTATGAAAGGAGGCTACCCATACCCCATGTGGCAGGGGACACAAAGAGTCCTATCTTAGGAAAACTAGAAATGCTTAAAAGGAGGGTTATGTATATAATAAATGTCCACACATTACTTTCATAATTTTCGTTCTCTGTGCTTTCTTCTGCTAAAACAGTTTTATTAAGTAAATCATTATTAACTCCATTCCTCCCTAGTCTTCTCTGCAATAAAACAACAAAAGAAATTCAGGAAACACACACACTTGTGGTGAGTAAGCACAAAGACAATATCTCTTTTTGTGCCTTGAATCTTTCACCTCTCTTTGTCATTGCTTTGAAGAGATTTCTTAAGTCTTTCTTCAGTTTTTTCTTTACAGTGTTGTTCTTGTGTATGTTGCTCTCCTGGTTCTGTTCACTAGGATTCTCTGAAATTATCATTTCTTGTGGCATAAAACTGTGTGGAACTTATAATTAGGTATTACCCCATATTATAGAAGCCATCTCATTGAGGTCTACCTTTGGTAGCTTTAAGGTGATCTAGAAAGTAGGATGCAAGTGGGAGAATGGAGAAATTTAGTCTATGGATGTTTGGCTTGTGGATAGGCTATAACTATCACTAAGGTCCCAGACAAGATGGCCATGGAAGACCAATGGTGGGGGTGGGTACAGCAGGGGAGTTTTGAAATATAATGCATGGGGTGGGTGGTGTAATTGAATTTGAGAAAAGCTTATCTTCTCATCCACCTACATCTTGATTGTACAATCTTTGGGGTATGGCTCTGTGTTACCATCATCCCCACATCATTGAACTACTATTGTAAAAGCATCTAATCAGAAGAAGGGATTAAATGAGAGTTTTAGAAATGGTTTAAAAACTTGGTACAAAAGCATAATATTTTCTCAGTGAGGACATCAAGCACATACCTATATCTGCCAAAAATTTTTCTTTTCTAAAAAGATAAGCCAGTGATAAATTATTAACCAACCTAATACACATTTATTAAGTGTCTAACATGCAGTGTGTTGTGTTCTGTATTGGAGGACATAAAGACAGGAATAGAAAATTCTCTGTCCCTAAGAAACAAACATTCTCTTGAGAGATACAAAAAGTATGTGGATAAATAAATGAAAGTTATTTGTGGAGAGTGAAAGCACTAACAAGTGGAGGATGGGAATGAAGAAAGATCTTATGTAAAGATGTGTCACATGAACTAATCTTCGATTATAATCAAACTATAATAGATTCTAAGTGGCAGAGAGGTAAGGAGTGAGTATCTTTAGTCAGTGAGGGACAGCATGTGTGAATACCTAGAAGTCAAAGACTTTTGGGAACCAGCTAATACTACAAAGATTAGGAAGGGAGTACTGCTTTGAAATTAGATAAAGGAGGTTCTGATTGAGGAGGACTTTAAATATCAGGCTGTTGAGTCAGTATCTTATCCTAGAGGCAAAAAAAAGAGCAACCACAAATTTTTGAGTAAGGAAGTGGCATTGTCAAATATGTATATCAGGAATATTCATTTTGTAGCTATGTGTAGGATAGATTGAAGAGGCAAAAAACTGGAAGGTGGGAGTCCAATTAAGATGGTATTTCTTTTTTTCCCAAATGCTTTAATTAACTTCTGGTTTACATCATTCATTTCCACCATATTTTGTGTTACAATTTTTCCCCATTTTTCCCTGCCCCCCACCCCAGAATAGCGGTCCCACAGGCTATCCCCTTATCCCATCTGCTCTCTCCCATATCCTCTCCCCTATCCCCTTCGACTTTTACAGTAGGACAAGATGAGGCTCCATGCCCCAATGCCTGTATATCTTATTTCCCAATTGTATGCAAAATTATATTAATAATAGTATTTATATATATTTTAAACATTTGATTTTAAAACTGTTCTGAAGCTTCTCAGAGGCTTCTGGCCCCCAGGGAAAGAGGCCGACACATTCTCCCCACTAATGAGCCCCAAAGTCCATACTGCACTAACCTCTCACTTTGTCCATGGCATCTATGTGTTGGTAATTCTGGAAACACCACAGCTGCTGGTGTTTTGGGGTCCGTCCAGCTGGTTGCTGGTCAGGACTCCCTGGGGCTAAAACCTCTGACTCACGCAGGCCTGGGCTTGGCCCCCAGAGCGCTTTACTGGCCGCTCCATGGCGGGCTGCCAGGCTGTCCTCGGCGGGAGGTTAGCTTCTCTGTGTCATTTTGTGGGTTCTGGAGCTCCAGAGGTTGTTCAGAGACCCTTTTTACATAAATTGGAAGTGGTGGGAGAAGGAGCTTGGTGGAAGTGCTGTTTCTATTCTGCCATCTTGGCTCCCTAAGATGGTATTTCAATAGATCACAGGAAAGAGAATGAAACTATGCACTAGAGTGGTGACTGTGAATGGAGAGAAAGGGATGGATCTGAAATACACTGGGGAAAGCAGAATACTGGAGCTCTGTAGGGAACTCATTCACCAATTCACATAAAGGCAACTACTATACAGTCATAGAAGCTATAATTAAGGGCAGTAAAAACTGAGACCAAATATAAAAAAAAAGTAGCATGATTCTTTAAGAATGGTATCAAAATGAGCTCAGTCTAAGCACAAATTTCAAAAAGGGATATTTTTGCCTTTTTTTTAGCTATGTCTAGGGCAAAATGGGGCACCTAGGTGGTACAGTGATTAGAGCACTGGGCTTAGATTAAAGACTCATCTTCACGGGTTCAAATACAGGCTCAGACACTTTCTAGCTGCGTGACTCTGGGCAAGTCACTTAATGCTGTTTGCCTCAGTTTCTCATCTATAAAATAAGCTGGAGAAGGAAGTGGCAAACCACTTTAGTATCTTTGCCAAGAAAACCCCAAAATGAGATCACAAAGAGACAGACCTGAATGAAACCACTTGATGACAACAATAGGGCAAGAAAAAAGATAAGGGATGGTACTTCTGCTTGAGGTGAATAGAATGATAATGGATGAAGGCAAAGATGCAGTATTGCTCAATGCAATGAATAGGTTGGAGAAAGGGTTTTAAAGGAGTAACAGGGATTTTTATTTAGCTCTGAGGTTTTAAAGTATTTTATCAGTTACTAGGAAAAAAGTAATAGATAATACTATCCAATTTTAAATAATATAACATAGGAAATATAACTAACATTGGATACTAGAGACAGGATCCAAAATATCTCAAGCAGGTAAAGTTTTAAACTAGATCCAGAATAATTAAATTTAATACATTTAAATGTAACTAATATATTACAACTGGAGGAAAAAAAAAAGAAAAACTGGGACTTCTCCTAGCACTGTGACTTAATGCTGAAGCCCTTCCAAATATTTTGCCCCTGAGATTCATGCCTACAATTCACATAACTACTAATATCAGGTGGTAGTGATGCATTTTATTATGTTTTTGTTTTGTTTTATTTTGTTCTTTTGCTTTTTGGAGGGCAATTGAGGTTAAGTGACTTGCCCAAGGTCACATGGCTAGTTTTTGTGTTAAGTGTCTGAGGGCGGATTTGAACTCAGGTCTTCCTGACTCCTGGGCTTGTGCTCAATATATTTACTGTGCTGCCTAGCTGCCACTGTGCATTTTATTTTAAATCAAGGGTTCATAACCTTGTCTGTGTATGTATTTGTTTGTGCCTGGGTATGGGTGTGAGTTGGATTGGTTGTATATAATGAACTTCTTTGGCAGTCTGGTAGAGCATATGGACCTGTTTTCAAAATAATGTTTGTTGTTTTTTTTTCTAAAATACAATATATATATATATATATATATATATATATATATGTGTGTGTGTGTGTGTGTGTGTGTGTGTGTGTGTGTGTGTGTGTGTGTGTGTGTGTGTATATACACACACATATATATTTTTCTAAAATACTTCTTATATATGTATATAAATTTATATATATAAATTTATATATATATATATATATATACTTATATCCATTTGTATAAAATTGTATTGATTAGGTGACTTGTTGAATATTGTTGTGGCAGTCACAGTGGAAAGAACATTAGATTTAAATCAGGTCCAGTGTCCAAAAAAATCCAGCTCTGTTACATCATATGCATTATGACCCAGGGAAAGTTTCTTATATTCTCCAAGTCATAGTTTTCTTCTAAATGAAATGAATAACAGATCTTTATCCACTTAGACTTCCAGAGTTGTGAAGATGACAATTTGTAGCTGGTAGTTACACAATTTGAGCTATTATTAAAAATCAATTAATATTTTTGAATATTTGACTCACTCATATATTTTGACTCTCATTGTAAATATTCCATCTCCCAAACAGAATTACTTTTTTCCTCCCAAAATCAAACTCCAAAACTCTATGCTTGTTATAAATGAAAATGTAATTTAGAATTTGTATTCTTCTTTACCCCAGAATTATTAAGTTACATTATTCTCAGGGTGAAAGTAAAGAATAGTAGTTAATAACAAAATTGAACCTGGAGAAAATTTTTAAGATGTGATCAGTGGAAGAGGATTACAATAGATAGAATAAAGCCCAAAGTTCATGATATTTTGGGTTTGATTGATATCTGTTTGCAGACAAAGAGATCCTGGTACTTCCAGGAAGATAGAAATTATTAATTAAAGACAAATGGGAAAGTTGACGAAAGATCTCATTAGGGGCTGCAAGCAAAAGCTAAATGATCACTTTTGGGGATTTGTAGGAGTGATTTCCGTTCAGGTAGGAGTTAGGCTTTGTAGCTTCTGAGATCTCCTTAAACTGTAGGTCTATGGATACCTAAGCATGAAAAATCAAACTGTGATAATCATTGCACAATTAATCCCTTTAAGAATCCCTTTGAAATCTTCCATTGTTATGACTTGCCAAATCAATGAATGATCAAAGAGACAAATAATAATTCTAAAATCTAAAGTTACTCCAAACCCTTTTTTGTGATCTAAAGTGATGAAAAGCTTCAGTTATCTATTTTGAGTATATTCTGCTGAAGTGGTTCTTATGTCCTATGGGGAAGAGTGGGAACAACAAATGACAAATGTACCAGTCATATACATCTTGTAAGACCAAACTCCAATTAGAACTGAGAGGTGACAACTCCCCCGATTGTCCCAGTTTTTGAAACAAGCCTTTTTGGATCTGAAATGTCACTTCCTTAGATGCTGTACCCAATCCAAAGCATCAGTGGGTCTTTAAATGGTGATCCATGCAGGGGATGCTGTCGCACCTTACTCATTGGTGATATACTGCAGTGAAGCAGGTGGCAGAGCACCTGCAGTATGAACTTTCCAGTATGTATTTCATCCTTGTAAGCCCCAATAATATCGACCGAAGCATAAATAGTTTTCCTGTGCACAAAAACATCATAGTCCCAGACATATGTGTCAGATAGAATGGACAATTTTTTGCCACCCTAATTCAGTTAAATGGCCATACAGAATATTAAAAAGTCTTTTGTCTAGGCCTATTAGTATTTAGGAAAAATGTGGCCTTAACTTTGACATCTGAACTTTCAGAAAGCCACGTTTCTTCTTTAACTTTATTTTTTCCAGTACAATTCTATTTATAGGACATCAATATCCACAGATTTCAAAGCAAAAACAATTATAATACAAATCCATGCAAATAACTAGGAAGAATCTAGCAAAGAAATAGCTTTTTGTCCCCATATAGAAATTATTCTAATCTGTTATAACTTTCAGTGGGGTAAATATGGAAAAAAAAACTCCTGAAGAAAACTTATGAGGGGTTGAGGAAGAGTATCCCTTTAGTATGTGATAAGACAGGGTGAGGAAACTGTCAGTCATTGCTGTTTTCTTTTCAACATGCTGTCAGTGTCTGGCATGGAGATACATGCAGTTCACTGAAGATAGATTTGCTTCAGTTCCAACTCTCAGTTGTCGTATCCTTCTCTGTAGATTTGAATGCCTATTTTTTCCCTAAGTCTGTTACTGCTGCTTTTAAGTGTGTGTGTGTGTGTGTGCATGTGCTGTATGTGTGTGTGTGTGTGTGTGTAGTGTATTTTTGTTCCAAATTTGTTTCCTTCTTCTAGCCCCTCCCCTGCAATTGAGAAAGCAAGAAATAAGATACTCATTATGCATATGGAATCATGCAAAATATTTTTCTACATTAACTATGTTAATAAAAAAGAAAGAAAAATAATGCTTTTTCTGTACTTTCAATCCATCAGTTCTTTCTTAAGAGATGGATTGCATTTTACATCATGAGTCTTTTGGAATTCTGATGGATCACTGTACTGATCAGAATTAATAAGTTTTCATGGTTTTTTTTATATTTACAATATTGATATTTTCTGGAGATTATTTTCATGGTTCTTTTTACTTAATTTTGCATGAATTCACCTAAACCTTCCTAGTTTTTTCTGAAACCATTTCCTTCATTTTGTAAAGTACAATAATATTCCATCACATTTCTATACCATAATTTGTTCAATTGTTCCCCAAACTCATGGATGTCTCCTTAGTTTTGAATTTTATATATAATATATATATATATATATATATATATATATATATATATATATATATATATATATATAAAACATGTGAGTTCTTTTCCATCTATCTCCTTGTGGTATAGCTTTAGTAGCAGTATTTTTTTGGTTCAAAGGGTATGCATAGGTTTATAACCCTATGGAAATAGTTCTAAATAGTTCTCCATAATATTTTTACAGTTCACAGCTCCACCAAAGGTGCATTAATTTATATATTTTCTGATATCCTTTTCAACATTTATCATTTTCCTTTTCTGTTATTTTACCAATCTGATGAATAAAGGTTGTACCTCAAAATTGTTCTAATTTGTATTTCTTTAATTACTAATGATTTTGAGCATTTTTTCACATTACTATTGATGGCTTTGATTAATTCCTCTTAATGGTGTATATTTATATCCTTTGACCATATGTCAGTTGGAGAATCATTCCTATTTTTATTAATTTGGCTCAGTACCCTATATGGTTGAGAAATGAGGTCCTTATCAAAGAAACTGTCTATATTTTTTCAGTGTCCTGCTTTTGTTCTAATTTTGCCTGCATGGGTTTTGTTTGTGCATAAACTTTTTAATTTTATGTAATCAAATTTTATCTTCCTTAAACCTCTCTATCGCTTGTTTGGTCCTAGACTTTTCCTCTATGCATGGATCTGACATGTAATTTCTTCTATGTTCCCCTCATTTGCTTATAATATCATCCCTTATGTCAAAACTATAAACTAATTTTGAGTTTGTCTTGATATATGGTGTGAGATATTATCTGTGCCTAATTTCTGGCAGACTACTTTTGAGTTTTCCCAGCAATTTTTGTCTGATAGATAGTTTTTACCCAGAATTGCTTTGGGTTTATCAGACACTAGTATACTGTGCTCATTTTCTGAATATTGTATACCTAATCTATTCTGATTGATCAACCATTTTATTTCTTATCCAGTACAAAATTATCTTGATGCTTACAGTTTTATAATGTAGCTTGAGATATGGTCCTACTATTCCTTTCTTCAGTTTTTTTTAATTGATTCCATTGAAAGTATTGATCTTTTATACTTATAATTGAATTTTATTATTTTTGATGCCTGCATCAAAATGGGCACAGGCTTAACCAAGAAGTGTGGAATGATGGACACGAGCCAGGCCGGGGATCTGTCATAGCACTTCCAATTTATTGATCAGAGGGCAGGGTTTATATAATGAATGTAAAGCAATTATCTCTTAGGTTCCCATGAAAAAATGTTTAATGTCCTTGTTCATTGATGTACATCTATATGTTTTAATGTCCTTGTTCACTTATGTAAATCCGTATGTTTTAATATCCTTGTTCCCTTGCATGCACCTATATCTGGGTGATTACTTAGTTATCACATCCTAAACTCCTGCAAGTCAGGAAGAGATGGTGAGCCAATCATAAGACATAATATAGCTTTCACAGGGAGCTGGCTTGGGAGAAATCGTAGCCCAGAGTCTTCCCATGTATGGACCAGAGAATGGCCCTGGACAATTTTTTTCTAGCTCTGTAAATTAATTGTTTGATTGAAATGGCACTCAATAAGGTAATTAGTTTAGGTATTATTGTAATTTTTTACCATATTGGCTAGGTCTACACATGAATAATTGATATTTCTCCAGTTTTTTGCATCTCTCTTTATTCATATAAGAGTTTAGTGTTTTGTACATAAAGTTCCTGGGTGTGCCTTGGCAGGTAGATTTTCCAATATTTTATATGGTCTGCAGTATATTTAAATGGAATATATCTTTCTATCCTTTCCTTCTGGGTTTTGTTTGTAATATGTAGAAATGTTGGTGATTTATATAGGTTCATTTTATATCCTAAAACTTTGCTGAAGTTGCTAATTGTTTCAGTTTGTTGTTGAATCTTTGGGATTCTTTGTCATCTTTAAAAAGTGGTAGTTTTGTTTCCTCACATCCTATGCTAATTCTATAAATTTCTTTCTTTTCTTATTGTTATAACTAGCATTTCTACAACAGTGTTGAATAAAAATGGTGATAATGAACATCTATACTTCACCCCCGATTTTATGAGAAGAGCTTCTTATTTATCCCTATTGCAAATAATGGTTGCTCTTTGTTTTAGTTAGATCCTACTTATTTTAAGGAAAGCCCATCTTATTCCTCTATTTTCTCATGTTTTCATAGGAATTAGGAATAAGTATTTTTTAAAATTGTTCTTACTTTTTCTATCTGTTGATAAAATCCTTGATTTTTGTTGTTTTTGTTATTGATGTTGTCAGTTATGCTTATAGTTTTCCTCATATTGAACCACTTGCATTTCATTCCACCATGACCATAATGTATGATATTTGTGATATATTTTTGGAGTATTCTTGCTAGCATTTTATTTAAAAATAAATTTTATCAGTATTCAATAAGGACATACGTCTTTTCTTTCTCTGTTTTTGCTTTCCCTAGTTTATGTATCAAACTAGTTGTGACATAGAAGGAATTTGGTAGAACTTTTCCTTTACCTAATTTTTATCAAATTGTTTATTTAATGGTATAATTAATTGTTCTTAAATGTTTTATAGAATTTACTTGTAAATCCATCTGGTACTGGGTTTGTTTGCTCTTCCCCACCCCCTTAGGGAGATCATTTATGACTTGTTTAATTTCTTTTTCCAAGATGGAGTTAAGTATTTTATTTTCTCTTCTTTTCATCTGGAATATGTAAACTGTTGTAAATGTTAATATATTTCATTTACATAGTCGGTTTTATTGGCATTTAGTTGGACAAAATAAGTTCAAAAAATCCTTTAATTATCTTAGTTGTTCATTCATTATTTTTTAAACTGGTAATTTTCGGTTTTTAACCAAATTAACTGTTGGTTTCTTTGTTTCTATGAAACCATCTTCAAGCTGTATTTTCTTTTACTAATTTTCAGTTTTATTAAGCTCTCCTTTAATTTTTAGGATTTCAATTTTGGTGTTTAATGGGGAATTTTTAATTTTTTGTTTTTCTAGTTTTTAAAATTGAACTTTTTCTTTCTTTTATTGACGTAAGTTTTTAGAGCTATAAACTTTCTCTAAGTACTTCTTTGATTTCCTCCCACAAATTTTGGTATCTTGTCTCATTGTTCTCTTTATTTTTAATAAAATTGCTGATTGTTGGGGGCAGAGCCAAGATGGCAGGGTAAAAGTAGCAACTTAATTGAGCTTGCCCCCAAAACTCTCCAAATACCTGTAAAGGAGGACTCTAAGCAAATTCTAGAGCTGCAGAACCCACAAAATGACAGAGTGAAATATGTCTCCAGCCTGTCCCCCTGAAGACCCACATGAAAGGTGTAACATAGTGGCCCGGGAGCAGAATATATTCTGGCCATGGACTGTGCTTGGTGTGATAAGTCCAGAATAGGCCCCAGGGGACTAAATCTCTGTCAGCTGTGGTGATTTCTAAATGTTTCAACCCATAAATGCCAAGAACAGCATGGAAGGTCAGTGGGGGAACTCTGTGGGACCTGGGTGAAAGATGAGTGCATGGTCCAGCCCTACCCCTGGGGTGGCAGAGGTGGTAGTGATGGTAGCAACAGCAGCAGTGGCAGCAGCAGCTACTTCTGTTGCTCTCTGCCCACAGATAGTAGCAGATACAGGAGCTGATACAAACCCTAGAAACTTGGGACAGTACACCCACTCCCACCCTTACCCCCACTGAAAGCAGCATCCTGCCTTGACAGGGAGTTAGAAAATCAAGTATTTGACTGAGAAGATGAAAAAAAAAACTGCTTAAAAGAGGTCAGACTATAAAATCTTACTTGGGTGACAAAGAAAAACAAAACATACAGCCAGAAGAAGACAACAAAGTCAAAGCTCACTTCAAAAGCTTCCAAGAAAATATGAAGTGTTTGCAGGCCATGGAAGAGCTTAAAAAGGATTCTGAAAATCGAGTAAGAGAAGTAGAGGAAAACTTGGGGAGTGAAGTGAGAGTGATGCAAGAAAATCATGGAAAAAAAAGTCAACACTTTGCTAAAGGAGACCCCAAAAATGCTAAAGAAAGTAACACATAAAAAATAGACTAACCCAAATGGCAAAGAGGTCCCCAAAGCCAATGAGAAGAATGCTTTAAAAAGCAGAATTGACCAAATGGAAAAGGACATCCAAAAGCTCACTGTAGAAAATACTTCCTTCAGAATTAGAATCGAGCAAATGGAAGCTAATGACTTTATCAGAAATCAAGAAATTATAAAACAGAACCAAAAGTATGAATAAATAGAAGAAAATGTGAAATCTCTCATTGGAGAAAAACCACTGACCTGAAAAATAGATCCAGGAGAGAGCATTTTAAAATTATGGAAAGCCATGATCAAAAATGCCTTAACATTATCTTTCAAGAAATTATCAAGGAAAACCGTTCTGATAGTCTAGAATCAGAGGGTAAAATAGAAATTGTAAGAATCCACCAGTCACCTCTTGAAAGAGATACCCAGAGGAAAACTCCTAGCAATATTGTAGCCAAATTCCAGAGTTACCAGGTCAAGGAGAAAATATTACAAGCAGAAAGAAACAATTCAAGTATTGTGGAAATGCACCTTCTACATTAAGGGATCAAAGGGCTTAGAATATTAGATTCCAGAGTTCAGAGGAGCTAGGATTAAAACTAAGAATCAACTACCCAGCTGCCGTGGGCTGGTCAGTGTCCAGCACTTAGCACGATTTGGAGATGTGAATAAGAAATGACCAGGCCATGTGGGTAGTTCAAGGAAGAACCATGAACTCCATTTATTGATACTCAGGGAAAGGTTTTTATAGAGCAAAGTGACAAAGGATGGAAAAAAAGAGAAATCATCTTAGTCTGTTGTATCCTGGAAGGAGCATGGCAATAAAGCCTTTTGATCCCTAGGTGCCAGAAAGTCTTAGGAAAAGTCAGTTATCTCCTATCACATGCAATCAGTTACGTCTCAAAGGATGTTCTTGAGAGCTGGCTTCAAAGCGTAATAGCCAAAGCTGCGTCATAAATTACACCTGCATAGGAACTGACTTCCTGCAGATGTTTTGGACAGCTAAAGTTTTGGGGCAGAGCCTTAGATCCAGGTCTTGGTACTGATTTTTTTTTTTTTTTGGAGGGCTATTGGGGTTAAGTAACTTGCCCAAGGTCACACGGCTAGGTTTTTGTTTGTGTGTGTTAAGTGTCTGAGGCCGGATCTGAACTCAGGTCCTTCTGACTCCAGGGCCAGCGCTCTACTTACTGCGCCACCTAGCTGCCCCATCGGGTACTTCTTAATGCAGGCGCAGTCATAAACAGATACAGTTGAGAGCAAACTTCAAAGCTGAAGTGCAATCCTCAAAAGACATCATGTTTAGAGCTGACCGCTCAAAGATACCAAAGTGCAGAATCAGATATATCTTGGGACAGAGCCTGTAGGCCTTAGAATTCAAATACCATCCTTATAAGTGTAACCCATATCAAAAGAACTCTGGAGCAGACTTAGTGAAAAGTTGCATCTCAAAGAGATCTTTTACATGCTGGTCCACTGATATCAGGGTAATTATCAGAGTCCTGGGACAGGCCTCCTTGGCTCCCAACACCCAGCAAAACTGAGAATAATACTTCACAGGAGAGAAAATAAATATTCAACAAGATAGAGTATTTTCAAGCATGCTTGCTGTAAAATCCAGAGCTGAATAGAAAATTTTACTTTCAAATAAAAGACTCAAAAGAAGCACCAAAAGGTAAATAGGAAAGAAAAATCATAAGGGACTTATTAAACTCAAACTGTTTACATTCCTACATGAAAAGATTGATTTGTAACTCATGAGACCTTACTCAGTATTAGTAGTTGGAGGAGATAGATAGATAGATAGATTGATAGATAGATAGATAGATAGATTGCATAAGGTGAGTTGAACATGAAAGAATGATATAAAAAAAATTAAAGAATGAGAGAGGAATATATTGGGATAAGGAGAAAGGGAGAGATAGAATGGGATAAATTATATTTTAAGTCTATTTTTAAGGTGTTATTTTCCTCAGTCCTTTATCCTTCTCATTTATCTTCCCAATTTTCCCCCACTTCTCTTATCTGCTTCTTAAGGTGCTCTGTGGCCTGTAACCATCTCATATTTTCATTTGGGGCTTTTGGTGCAGGATTTCTGACCTCTATCCATGCTTCTATCCTCTTTGCCCCCAAAATAGGAGTTCCATGTTTCTGTCCTCTTTGCCCCCAAAATAGGAGTCTAATGTTGAATTTTTCTGTTTATTTTGTTTCCTTTACCTAGGCATGTTGCCATTCACTTACTTGACTTTTGGGCTTGTTGCCACAGTAGGACTCTGCCACCAGACAGGAGAGCTTCTGTCCCAAATATTGGGGTCTTCACAGCTTCCAGAAGTATTAGTTGGGTGGTCACTGTGAAGCCTCCACAAGCTCTGGCAAGCTGGTTACCCACACCAGACCTCCCCCCCAGACCACAATCCTGATCCAGGGAGGTTAAAGCAACAGCGATTACCCCCCAAGACTGATCGCTGGATCTCCCTACAGTTTGCAGGCCAGGAGCTGAAGCTGCTACTAAAGCTGCAAAATGGCATCTGTGCCATCTCCTCAGCTGCTTCTCGTCCCCAGGGGAAGAAGCTGACACGTTCCCCAAATACTGGTCCCAAAGTCCGTAGGGCACTAATCTCTTACTTTGTCCTAGGCATATCTGTGTTGATAATTCTGGAATCGCCACAGCTGCTGGTGTTCTGGGGTCCCTCCAGCCCGGCTACCCTGGGGCTAAAACCTGTGACTCATGTGGGCCTGGGCATAGCTCCCAGAGTGCTGAGCTGTTGGTTCCCAGTGCGTGCTGCACTGGCCGCTCCCTGCAGGGCTGCTGGGATGTCCTCAGCGGGAAGTTAGCTTCTCTGTGTCCATCTGTGGTTGTTGGAGCTCCAGAAGTTGTTCAGAGTCCACCTTTTACATGGTTTGGAGGTGGTGTGGGGGAGAACACCTTGGATGTGCTGTTTCTACTCTGCCATCTTGGCTCCACCCCCTAAATTATCTTTTAAAAGAGGTAAGAAAAAGGTTTCACAATGGAGGGAAAGAAGGAGGAGGTAAGAGGGAATGAGTGAACCTTACTCTCATTTGATTTGGATTAAGGAGGCAATAATATACATGCTCAATCTTACCCTACTGGAAAATAAAGAGGGAAAGAAATAAAAGGGGTGCATGACAGAAGAGAGGGCAGATTGGGGGAATAGGTAGTCAGAAGCGACCATGTTTTTGAAAAAGGACAGAGTCAAAAAATAAAATATAATACATGGTGGGCTGGATAGGATGAAGGGAAATCTAGTTAGTCTTTCACATGACTATGTCGGAAGTATTTTGAATAACTATACATGTATAACCTGTATTGAATCGCTTACCTTCTCAATGCGGGTGGAGGGGGAAGGAAGAGGAGAGAATTTGGAACTTAAAAGTTTTAAAAACAAATGTAAAGAATTGTTTTTACATGCAAATGGGAAATAATATATGCAGGCAGTGGAATAGAGAAATATATCTTGCTGTAGAACAAGATAAAGGGGAAGAGATAAGGGGGGACGGCATGATAGAAGGAAGGGCAGACTGGGGGAAGGGGTAATCAGAATGCAGGCTGTCTTGGGGAGCAGAGAGGGGAGAGATGGGGAGAAAATATAAAATTCAAAATTTTGTGAAAATGAATGTTGAAAACTAAAATTTAATTATTTAATTAAAAAAGAAATATATAGCAAAAGTATATTGATTTATGCACAGTTATTCATAATCACTTGTTTTTGTTATATTGCTTAACAAGGAGAATTATACATTTTTAAAAATTGTTTTGTTAAAGGAAACTAATTTTAAAAATTCTTCCCAACCCTACCTGCACCAAAAAAAAAAAAAATGATGGATTATTTCTATGATTTATTCCTTGAGCCACTCATTTTTCAGGATTAGGTTATTTTACAATTTATTTTAAAGTTGTGCTTCAAAAACCTTTTATTGAATGTCATTTTTATTGCTTGATCTTTTGAAGAGGCCGTATTTGATGGTTCTTCTGCATTTGTTTGTGAGGTTTGAATGCCCTAATAAATACTTAGTTTTTATGAAGTTTCCATGTAAAGGGGGGAAAATATTTTTTTCTACTTCTATTTTTTCTATTTCATTTAACATTTTCTAGGTAGCTGTCATAATCTAACTTTTCTGAGTTCTGTTCATCTCCTTAATTTGTTCTTGTTTCTTTCATAGTTAGATTTATTTACATCTGATAGGGGTATATTGAATTCCTGCATTATTGCAGTTCTACTGTCTTTCCTTATATAATTCATTGCACTTTTCCTCCAAGAATTTAGATGTTATGACATTTGATGCTTATATATTGATTGTTGTTACTCATTTATTATCTCTAGCAGCTTTTTAGCAAGAGGTACCTGTGCTAATTATCCCTTTTAATTGTCTATTTTTGCTTTTGCTTTGTAGGAGATTATGGTTGGTACTATTTTTTACTCTAGCTGAAGCATAATAGTTTCTGTTCCAGCCCCAAATTTTAACTGTATGTGTGGCTTTATGTTTCAAGTTTGTGTCTTATAAACAATGTTATTGGATTGTTGTTTCTAATTCATTTTTATGTATTCTTTCCTTTTTATGGCTAAATTTCTATTCATAATCATATTTATTATTTCTAATTTTTTTCTGTCCTATTCTTACGTTTATTGTTTTTTTTTAGCCTGTCCCCTCCTCAAAAGTCTGTTTTGCTTTGACCTCTTCTTCACTTAATCTGCCTTCCCCATTATTCCTATCCTCTTAGCCCCTTTCCCTTATACTTCCCTTTTGGGTGAGTTGAATTTCTATACCCTGTTGTGGGTGTATACCTCTTCAGCTTTTCAATAAGGTATTGTTTATTAGGTGATGACAGCTTACTACTTTGAAAGTATTATATTTTTAAATTAAAATCATAGAAATAGTTTTAGTTTTCTCATTTTTAGAGTCTAGTCTTTATTGCGTGTGATGAAAGTTGAGAGTAAAAACATATGATTTCCTTTCCAGACTTACTAATCACGTAGTAGGCAAGAAGAAATTATGCTTTCTAGAAATGTGGTAAAGATGATTACATGGGGGTGGTTAGGTGGCTTAGTGAATAGAGCACCAGCCCTGGAGTCAGAAGGACCTGAGTTCAAATCCGGCCTCAGACACTTAACACTTACTAGCCATGTGACCTTGGGAAAGTTACTTAACCCCAGCTGCCCTCCAAAAAGATTTTAAAAATGATTAAATGAAAAAAATAAGAAATACTGAACAAATTAAATAACCATGATCCCACATTTCTGCTAATGGAGGGAAGGAAAGAAGCATGAATAATTTGGTGGCTTCCTATGTACAAAGTACTAATTAACCTGATAGAAAACTTTGTAGAAAAATTCACAAAATAAAAATAACTGATGTGTAACAGCATTTTATGATCTTTAGTCAACTTCATTTAGATTGTTATATTCGAACCATACAACAACTTTTGAAAGCAGGTACTAATGTTATTTTACCTAAAATTTTACCTAAAGTGAACAAGACAGACCACAATTCATTCCATAATTCCTGTTTTGCAGCTGCTTTGACCCTTCATAGGTTGTACATATTTAGTGTCATTCTTCCTTTATGAATGTAATAAATTGACATTGCTTACTAGAAAATTTATATGTACATAAACACATTAATATTTACCAGCTGTAAGATACCTCAATATATAAAATACTGAACAAAAAACTCCCAGTGATATTATCCTGTTTATTGTACCTATAAGTGCTTTAGATTCTGGATATGGATGGGCTTAGAAGGGTTGAGTTTAAATTGAAATTCAGACCATTGATAGGCTTTGACATATCTGTTGCCACATAACCTTTTATGAACTCATGCACATCTAAGGACCTAGGGATCTGGGGAAAAAATGGGATCCTGGTTATATGAGATAAGACCCAGTGAAATTAGCTATAGGGATGAGTCAATTCCCTTTCTCCTCTTCTTTTCTCTCTTCTTCACCCAACTAACCAATTATAGTGCCAATAGTTCCCCCAGAGTATATATTTGAGAATACAAATAACAGACTGAGACATAGTACCTTCCTTCCCCTGCAACGGCAATCACTTCCTTCTATTCCAGACTCAGAAAATATTGTTATAATTTAAAGAAGAAATTGGCTAAGAGAGTCTAAGTGACTTCTCCATGGAAGTCATAAAGCCAGCGAGCCTCAGAGCAATGATATGAGCCCTTAGCCTTGCTGATTTCAGCTTCACTACACCAACCACTGTATCATACCATTGTGACCTCCAAGGCTATGACCTATCCCATTATCAGCATGGTGACAGTACTCAGGAAACAGTAGGACAAATACATCTCTGAGTACCAGAATATCCAGGTTTCAGGACTACCTACACTTTTTGACTAAATAACTAACCAGCTTAAATCACTTGACTTCTTTTAGGTTCACTTTCTTCATCTGGTCAAGACAAGGATGACCTAGATGCTCTCTGTCTTTTCCAGCCTGACTATTTCTATGATTGGAAAAGTTGTAATATAGAAGAGGAAAGTCTAAGCAAAGAAATTAGTTAGATGACTCCAAGAGGCTGATAACGAGTCTATTCGAATGCCCTAAGGACAAATGTATCCAAATGAATTCTTGCTTGAAGAATTTTATTCTTAATTAAGATGACTCTGTACTTCCCAGGATTCTATGACTTTGTCCCAAGCAATTGATCACTCTCTTATTCTCCATCCCCTTGGGCATCTGTGTAGTGAGTTTACATCATGCATTTTGCAGTTCATTAATGTGGTACTTGCTAATGTGCATAAGTCAAATTATGTCTTTGTTTTATCTCTAAATTACATTACCAGTAATTCCAGGGAAGAGCTCATGTCTTTTGATTTGTTGTACTTCCAATTTCCATTTCCTTGCAGTCAGGATAGGCCTTTGGCAAAATCTGGGTATAGAACCTTCTGTTCTAGGTTTGGTTTCTATATTTAATGTACCTAATATACCCCTTTTACCTCTTAGGCCCTGGAGGTCTTCATCATTCTTTATAATTCCAACTGTAACCTTAACTAGGAAAAAACAGTGTCTAATTCCTGAACACAATAAATAGATGACCAGTTAAGTAACAGTTTACCTTTTTCAAGGCCTATAAGTTTTAAAAGAGAAAAAACAAAACACAACAAACAAACAAAAAAACAACCTTAATATATGCAGAGTGATACAGGGGTCCTTGTGTCAGTCATACTTGCAGTTGGGACAACCTGGATTTAAAAACCCACCTTTGACATTTAGTTGTTTGGTGAACAGGCAAATCATTAACCCTTTTTATACTTCAGTTTCCTTACTTATTTAACAATCATAATACCTGTAGTATCTACCTCACAGAGTTGTTCTTATTATGTTTCAAATGACATAATTTAACTGAAATATCTTGCAAACCTCAAAACACTATGCAAATATTATTTGCTAATTATTAAGCTGAATAAATACTTATGATGAATTACAGAAATTACAAAAACAAACAACCAAGCTGTGGGTTGTCATATTTATGGTGAGAAGGTAGAAACCTTCCTGTCAGTTCTGCAGATTATCCTATAGTGTACAAAAGATTTCCTTTAAATATTTTCTTGGGATTAACAAAACATTACATATAAATAATCTCAAATAACAGCTTCTACTATAAGTGACTGACTTTTCTGTCCTTTGGTAAAACAGCATATCTGTAATGCCTAGTACATTGTTCAAAGAAGTAATTGATAAAAATTATTGACCATGTCTCAAGGATAATCTACAAGGACCTGTTATCCCTGCTACTATGTTAAGTCCATAAGGGTTGTTCTCTCAATTTCAATCAGTTGTTTTGTTTTTTTATCGTAGGAAGTGTATATATTATATTAAAACTAATTTTCAATTCATAAATATTTTAGACAAATATATTTTTTACACATTTAAAAAGATAAAATGAGTATTTCATTTATTTGATATGGCTATGATTATTGATTAGAATTTTAACCTTGATCTAAATATATGTATTCGCAGCAACAATTAAGCATACATTTTTCCAACTTAAACTCACCAGCTGTGATGGTCGTAATTACAAACTGTGCCTTGTTTGTTGGTACTTCAATGAACAATCTCTTTAATTGGTTGTATGTCAATGGGGGCATCATTTCAAAGAATATGTGTTCAATAATTTATAGTGATAAAATTACACTAATCTACATTTTCACTCATACTTTACAAAATGCATCTTTATAGAAGGGATGAGTGTTGCTTCCTTGAACCTGAAAATCCCACAACTTTTTATTAACAACCACAGTTACTGTATATAGATTGTACAAGAAGCATACACTCTCCAGTAAACAATGCATCTATGTATTCTTCCTGTGCCATTCAGCAGTTCTGATATGTAATTTATTCTGTATCTCCCATCAATTCTTATATAGATTCAGTGTGACCAAATTTATGATGCCCATTTAATGGCTCCTAGAAGGTAGTTTGCTAAGGCCGTGATTATTTGAATGGCTCCGGGGAAATTTTATACTCCCTCACCTCCAAGTACAATAATGGAAAATGCAAACTGGTTTATGTACAGGGGGTGTGATGAGGGATATGGATCAGAGAAAGAGCAGTATGTGATAACAGAAGAAAGCTGCTATTCCTTAGGTAATTTAGGAGAATGTGTCAAAAACTATTAAAGAGGTTCAAGATAATTCCTTAAGTGCTGCATTATCTTATTGTATCCTTTGAAGGTTTAAACATTTCTAGTTCTACCAAAGATTAAATTTTATGAATAATCTGAAAGAAAAATGCCACAATTGAAATGGAATATAAATTATCTGAAGACAAAAGGAAAATTTTATCATAAATCAATTGTCCCCTTCTCTATAAATTCATATTCAGTGAACATGAAACTAAGAATAATATATTTTTCAGTTAAAAACATTTCCTCTCAATTCTGCAAATTATCCTAAAGACTACAAAAGTATTTCTTTTAAATTTTATTTGGAGATTAACATGATGTTCCATGTAATGTTTTTGGATGAAGAAGATGATGGTGGTGTGGATGATAGTGACAGTTAAGAGGATGATGAATGGATGTGATGTCTCACTGGTCAAGGACACCTGCCTTGTAACTAGGAACTTTACTTTGTAGGCTCTATCTTTCTCTAACTTGGAAATAACTTTTCTTTCAGTTACACTTCCATAAATTGGGGAATTCTACTTTGAAATGTATACACAGGACTTTTTTTGATATGTGAAGGCTAAGTTCTTATTAGAGTGGGTAATGGAATTATCTCTTAATGAACTCAGTTGTCTGTAAATCACAGAGATTCAGCTCTGTGGAATCTTGTGGGGAAAAATACACACACACACACACACACACACACACACACACACACACTCACGTTTGCATAGCTAATACATAACACTTTCTCTTCCCTTCTCCCCAACCATATATTTTACTGTAAACATCCTTCAAAAATGGGGAGTGGAATCAATTAGGTTTTTTATTTAATATTAAAGACAAGTTCATTGAAGATGACTTTTTTTAAATATAAAGACTTCAGCTTGCCTTCTTAGCTAATCATAGTAATACATTGCTCCTTGATGTCAGAAGGGAGGTCAGATCTTGAAGAAGGCCTTTATATTCATACTTAAGAAAAATCCTTGACTTCGTTCCTATATCATTTATATATTGTGTCCTCATCCATTATGAGGACAGATTGCTGGCCTTCTGTCATAAATCCCCACTACAGTTCTCATTAGTGTCCTTCCTTCAGTTCCCTTGGTCTTTCTAGCTCCTAATAAGTGATTATTACATGCTAGAGAGCATAGAACACGGGTGGGAAACCTATGGCCTCAAGGTCACATGTGACTCTCTAGGTTCTCAAGTGTGGCTTTTGACTGAATTCAGACTTCACAGAGCAAATCCCCTTAATGATATAAAATATAAGGAAAATGTATAACTATATCAGATCACCTGCTAACAGAAAAGGACCCATGATAGGATGAAAGGGAAAAGTAACAGGTCAGGCAGGTAGAAAAAGAAAGATGCTACAGATGGAAAGTAACAAAATTTTACAAGAGAATGAGTAATCAGTGTCTAAGAGGGAGGAATGCTTAAATTTCCTAACACTCTGATTTAGCCTCCTGTTGATCATGAACATATTTTGCTTCATTCTCATTCTCTCATTGTGTACTCATCTATCATGTGATTGATTGTCTTCCTAGAAAACAAACCTGGGACAAAAAACCTAAAGGGGGAAGAGATTATTCAAATTCCTGTTTCTGCAATCAGCTTATTTCCCAACTAAGATGGTCTGCTTGTCCAGTAGGCACAAATGGTTCCAAATCCAAATCCTCCATTCCAGAGATGTCATATTTCCCCCCAAGCAATTTATGGAAGCATCATGTAAAAAAGTTTTATGTCAAATACTCCCTGCAAGAAAACGTTAGGAAATTACTTATTCTGATCCACATTTTCCATGCTGTCAATTTCAAACACTACCTCTTTTCTACTACAAAATACACTCGGATTAAACACATGTGTTTCATAGGAAGAATAATTTGAAAAGTCAAAATAATTTTGTCCTTAAGAGTAAAATGATAAGTTTGCCAAAGGTCAAAGTGGTCAGTAATATTCCCCAGAGGAATATTGTGAAAATCTTTCAAGAGATTTATGTAGACTAAAGTCAAACAAGAGGTCTGCATGATACTTGATAAAATGGTTGGTTGTTACTTGAATATTTTCAGGCAAAGTAGTTACTCATTTCACTTGAAAATCCTCAGCTTACTTTGACATTGTATGTTATGAAAACTAAGGCAGAATCTGTTTTTAGTAGACATTTATAAATAGAGGTTACAAGTAAAATAGTAGCACATCGTTTGTGATTGAAAACGATTTTACATTACTTATGTTTTTTGCATAGTTCTGTACTTTTTTGAATAACAAAATAAATATATAAAATCCTTTTACAGTAGTACTGTGACAAGAACACACTAGGGTTATTTCTTTAACTTTTGCAAAAGCATTTGATTCAGTAGACCAAAACCTTCCCTTAAATGTTCTCCTTCAAAGAAAGCCTCCTCTGTATATGTCAAAATCATAAAAAAAATCTTCAAAGATATAATAGGTAGCTTTATTTAATAGTGCACTATTACTAGCAAGTGAGGCATAAAACAAGATTTTTGCTAAATTAATGTGTTTTCTTGTCAAGGATATTTACCTTAATTATTGAGGATAGTTGTGGAAGGGGGAGGGGAAGGAAAAGAGAGAAAGGAAGGGAATAAGGATTTATATAGTGTTTATTGTTTGCCAGGCAAGCATTTTACAAATATTATTTCATTTGATCCTCATAACAATCTAGGGAGGTATGTGCTGTTATGATCACTATTTTATAGTTGAGGAAACTGAGGCAAAGCAAGATTAAATCCCTCATCCAGGGTCACACAATCATACGGACTGTATTTTAACTCAGGTCTTCCAGATCCCAGGCTCAGAACTCTGTCCACTCTATCACCTAGTTGCTTATGGAATGCTTAGACAGGAGTGGAGAGCCTGCATCCTTGAGGTCACATGTGGCCTTCTTGTTCCTTTGGTGTAGCTTTTTGACTGAGTCCGAATTTTACAGAACTAATTCTTTTATTAATGTGATTCATTCTGTGAAGTTTGGGTTCAGTCAAAAGGCCGCACTTGAGGATCTGGAGGGTAACATATGGTCTTGAGACCACAGGTTCCCTGCTCCTGGTAGGATGTCTATGGAAATAAATAAGGCAGTTCCTCTAGATGATGATGTCATCCAGATGCTTCTCTTTCCAAATAAATTTTTTCTTACTCCATCAATATCATAGATAATGCAGATAGTTTCTCAAAATAATTCAGCCTGTATATATACATAAGTGAACAGTCATCATCATTAAAGGGCTGTTTAAAGGGGGTGGAATGGCACTTCTAAATCACATTATATTAAATGTAGTAAAAAAATTATTTTGGTACTGGTCAAAATACAGAAGCATAGACCACTCTAATCAACTAGATAAGAAGGAATAGGAAACAATTGAACTCATTTTGTAACCTAAAATTTAATAAAAATAAGAATATAAACTACCTAGGAGATGACTTTATATTTAATTATAACTTCTAGGAAATCCAGAAATAATTTTAATAGATATTATGATAAGACCAACATCTTCCATTATCTATCACAATTACATACTGTATATGGCCCAACTACAGAAGGTCATGTCATAAAAGAAAGATAGAAGAGCCTGAGATGTTATGTGTATAGGCTGTGGTGAAAGTTTTTAAACACTCATGAAATTTATATGATCACAAAGAATGTGTGTTTGTGTGTATGTGTATATACATATATAAAATAATTTGCATGTATGTCCATGTATGTATACATACATGCATATGTGTATGTGTGTGTGTATACAGAGGGAATGTAATGTATGCTTTTAATTGAATGTAATTGAAAATTTTGTGCTTAAACAGAATCTATTTGGGGTAATATAGAAAGTTTTCTAACGGGAAACAAAACAGTTATATCAAATATATCTAGTATCTAAGATACTATATACAAGGAGCACCTAATAAATTATAGAAAAGTTGAAACCACAGTTAGCGTGGGGATATCTACATCAGCAAATGGTTAGATCTCTTGGGGTACTGAAATATATTTCTTCTAAGGAACCTATCATCATTTCCTATTATTAACTGACATGGATGGATTTTTCTTTCTACATATCCCAGTAACTTAATGATAGACATAAACAAAATTTTTTTGAAGTTTGAAATAATGGAAAAGAAGGAAGTTAGATCAAAGAGAGGGAGAGCAATTCTATCTGAAGGATAATAAGCTTTTTTAATTAGCGTTTGGATCCCTAGAAAATGTAACCATTTCCATTTTCTGCTATATCCTAGTGCATAGTAAAACTAATCACTTCTGTCAGCTTTTATGTTTCTCCTAGTAAAGACAGAAGGAAATTCCTTGTTTCAGGCTATTTGTGAACATAAGAAAACTATTAGCCTTCATGATATTTCATCATTCACTCATTAATCAAACAAACAGTTGAAATCAAGCTATTCATTTAAATATATCTGCTAAATTCAAAATCCATTTCCATTTACTGTTCAGTAGGGCAGGTAACAGGAAATTTGAATTAACCCTTTATTAACATCCTAATATATGTCAGGGTCTTATGTTAAATTCCAAGGATTCCCTGCCTTCAAAGAGCTCATAGCCTAATAAGAGTAAAAACATGTTAATATTAGTATGGAGCTAGGTAGGACCTTTAAGGGTCACAAAACCTGGGCCAGACCTCAAGGAATTCTGAGTTTAAATCTAATTCCCTAATTGACTATATAGTACTGGGCAATTCAAATCACCGCCGTGTATTTCCGTTTCTTTCTCTTTCAAACTAATAGATAAAGCAAAAGTGTGAAACTCAAGGCTTCCTGCAAAATCAGATTAGAATATAATTTGTAAATGTTTAAATAAATGTAATACAATATAAATAATATTAATTTGTGTTTTTTAAATCAATATGCAACAAAGGGATCTCTTTCTATTTGAGTTTGATACCTTGTGATTAGAATGCAGTAGACTATCATATGGTGCATCTCTGAAGTACATTTACTGGCATTTATATATTGCTTACTATGCTAAGCAATGTGCTAATAGCTTTACAATTGTTGTCTTATTTGATCTTCAAAACAACCCAATTATTAGGCCCATTTTAGAGATGAGGAAACTGAGACAGGCAATGATTAATTGACTTGTCTATTATCTGAGGCTGAATTTGAAGTTGTCTTCCTGATTCCAGGACTAAGAGTATATTCTGCCAACAGAAGGAAGTGGGTTCCAAAATAGATTTTCTTTCTAAGTACTATAAATGTTGACACTTCTTTGCCCCCAAAGATCTAGGCCCTTGGAAGATTATATGTACACATATACATACATGCATGCATATATAAACATATGTATATACATATATATTTACATTTAAGACTATTTACTTGTGCATATACATAATAATATACACAAACTGTTTATTTTATACATACACATATGTGTATATGTACATGTTCTCTTCATACATTAAAGGTTAGAGTAAAAGTGGCCTACGACACTCTGTCTCCTAACTTTTAACCTTTGCACAGACCTCTTCTCTTGGGATCCCTGGTTTTCTTCAGGGTCCACATTATTTGCCACCTACCATGGGAAGGACTTTCTGATCACGCTAATTGTTTATTATTCCTCTTTCCTAAATCGTGTAGATAATTATCTATTGGCAAGTTGTATACCTACCATATAAGGTAAACTCCTCAAGGGAAAGATTGTGTTCTTCCCACCTCTCCCATATTTTTTTCATATCCTCAGTGCCTAGTATAATATATTTCACAGTAGGAGTTTGCATTGGATTGGATTAGCTCCCTCTACTGTACTATGGGCTTTATGAAGACAGGAGATGTGTCATCTAAACTTTGTATTTCCTTCAGCACCTATTCAAGTGCTTTACACCCTGTAGGTACACAAGAAATGGTTTCTAAGTTAATGTATATATCATTTGTATTCTTTGAGTATAGTTATTTTTATATATGGATAGTCCTCACGTAAACTGTAGGTTGCAGTGGTAAAAATTATCACTTAATTAAATTTTATTTATTATTTAACTCAAGGCTTTGAATAAAGTAGGAATTTAATAAAATATTTGTTGAATTGAACTTATTCCATTTGAGTACCTTTAAATTTGGGGTGCTCAATCAACATTTTGTAAAGACAATTCCCCTTCCCCAACACTGTTCATAATTTCATCAGTTTCAATGGGCTTCCTTCTTTCCAGACTTGAAACCACAACAGCTGTTATTTAGGCCATGATTGTGCCATATAGATCAAAGGGAATAATAGTGCTGCTATTATTTTGTGATATCTCAGAGACACTTCTAATTGACGTGGGAGAGCAAAGAGGTGATTAAAAACTTGAGCGTTTACATGTCAGTGATAATTGAGTTACATCCTTTTGGGGAAACCATACCTTCACCTTGCATTTCAAAACTGAAAGGAATCACTAGAAATTATGTTAATTACTTTTTCAAATTTTTAAATCAGTTTGCATGAATGTTAATCTAACCCAGAGTCAGAAACACTAAATTTTTTAGAGATCCAAAAACATACACCTCCATGTCAACTTGAATTGTCGGATTTCACAATTTTATTCAACAGTAAAATCATGTTTCTTCGTATCACTGTAAAAACTGGCAGATTTTATATGAAACATTAATGTGGCATTTTTCAAAAACTTTAGAGTAGTGATTTCCAGGGTCAGGATTTGTATACAAACTAACTTCATCTTACTTTCCCTTCTTTCTTTCTCATTTGCCATTTAGTGTGTATACATAGTTTATTCACACATGATAAATTAAAAGATTATACTATACAGTGGGCAGAATTCCATGTAAAATAATAGAGGAAACATTGAGAAATCATTTATAATGTGGGTCTATCAGATTTAAGTATATAGAATAAGTAAAGGAGGAAGTTATATATTACCACTTATGGAGAGTAAATAAAGTATATGCAAACCTAAATATTTGTGTTAAAATTAATTAGTTTTTTTTGTTTTTGTTTTTGTTTTGCTTTTTAGAGGGAGGAAGGTAGGGCAATTGGGGTTAAGTGACTTGCCCAAGATCACACGGCTAGGTTGTGTGTGTGTGTGTGTGTGTGTGTGTGTGTGTGCGAGCGTGTGTGTTAAGGGAAGTTTGATTTTAACTCAGGTCCTTCTGCCTCCGGAGCCAGTACTCTATTCCCTGTGCCACCTAGCCACCCCCATTAAATTAGTTTTTTAACAGAGTGCTATGATATGTGTACTCTTATGTCATTGCTTAAATATTTTGCATTGTAATATATTAAAGGCAGGAAATGTTAGTCCAATTTGCTGGTAACAATATTATATCTCATAGAAGGAAAGCTGGAGTTAGTCAAGAAACCTTAGTTCAAAACTCAGTTCTGCTACTTACTCTCTATATGGCCTTGGGAAAATTTAACCTTTCTAGGCCTTAGTTTCCTCATCTATAAAATGAGAGAATGTAAATAGATAATTGTCAAGGTGCTTTCCAACACCAAAACTAATGGTTATCATGTTTCAACCCCTTAGAAAAAAGTCCAGAAGTTTAAAAAAATGTTAAATATAGTTTAAGCTTTATGATACCAGAAAACCCTTTGTCTTTTAAAAAAAAATATCATTGGGGCGGCTAGGTGGCGCAGTGAATAGAGCGCCGGCCCTGGAATCAGAAGGACCTGAGTTCGGAGCCGGCCTCCGACACTTAATCCGCACAAACAAAAACCTAGCCGTGTAACCTTGGGCAAGTTACTTAACCCCAATTGCCCTAAAGGGGCGGCTAGGTGGCGCAGTGAGTAAGATTGCCGGCCTCGGAGTTTGGATGACCCGAGATCAGATCCGGCCTCAGAAAATGAGCACCCACGCATAAATCAAATGACTAGCCGTGTAACCTTGAGCAAGTTACTTAACCCCAATTGCTTTAAAAAAAAAAAATATCATTGAATTAGCTAACAATTATTTTTTCTCAAACTAGCCAGTTAATTCCATCTGAAGAGTCAGTCTTATAATAGCTAGTATTTACATAGCACATTAAGGTTTAAAAAGTACTTTAGAAATATTATTTCAAAAATGTTATTTCATTTTATCTTCAGAGTAATCCTAGGAGATGCTGTTATATACTCATTTTACAAATGAAGATACCAAAACAGAAAGGGTTGAGTGACTTACTCAGGGTTATATAGGTGGCAAATGTCTGAAGTCAGATTTGAACTTAGGTCTTCCTGAATCTAGTTCCAGTACCCAAGATGTTCATCTTTCAAAAATAACATTTAATTGTTCTAGGAATCTGATTTTCAGAATGTATTTCTTAATTTTTGATATAACGTATTCCAACTTCTCTATTTCCTCCTTTTGTAGAAAGCTTTTGAAATCTGATTGAGTACTTTTAATTTGTCTTTATTTTCTTCTTGTAATAATCCCATTGTTATTATATAAGCTTAACAATAATGTATGTGGGTGGGTTGAATTTGCTGTTTATTCCTGTGAACATTCTGAGGATTTTGTCTAATTATAATCTTATCTTTCATTTTTACTTTTCCCCTGAAGATTGTTCTTCTGTGATTTCCTGTAACATTGATGTTCATGGAGGACCAGCATCTCTTTTGTAAAGGCTCTCTGAGCCCTTTTCAGGGCTGTTCTTTGTATTGTTAATTTATTTTTGCTCAATGGGAAGATCTTTCCCATCCTTTAATAATCCCATATGACCTATCTGAGTCACATGGAAGCCTGAGTCGCATGAGTGTGGTGGGAATAGCTTGCAGAGTGGGTAGAACAGGAAGGGTAGAGCAAAGAGAGAGGAAGTTGGTCAGAGCAGTTAGAACTGAGGGAGAGAGAGAAAGCAGGTAGCAAGTTGTGAATTTTTTTTTTTTTGTGGGAAGGCTTAGGGATGGTGGTAACCCCTGCATTGTTGTTGTGTATAGATTTTTTTGTGATAGATTTGGCTTTCTGATGTTGGGATTCAGCATTCTAGTATTTGAACAAATGTTTTAGTTCTGTCTAACATGGAGAGTCTATTATACTTTGTAATTCAGAATTATGCTGGCATATTCACAGCCTCCATATGTTCTGTAAATATCATGTTGGCACTAAACTCATCCATATTGATTTTTGATTGGTACCTAGCTCTCCTCTGTGGCTTCAAGAAGCTATAGCACGCACAACAGCTACACCCTGGTAAAACCAACTTGGAAACAAGTTGAGGGTAAGTAGACTTCAAACTATTTTTTTCTTCAAATGCTTTATTAATTTCTGGTTCACATCATTCATTTCCGTCAGATTTTGAGTTACATTTAGACCTCAGTGACTCTGGCAAAGAGATAGTAATGCTTAAAGCTTTATGCATCTCTGCCTCAAATTAAATTCCAGCGGGGCGGAGCCAAGATGGCGGAGTAGAAACAGCTCCTCCAAGCCTCTCTGCCCCCAGATTCTCCACAAACTATGTAAAAAAGGACTCTGAAAATCTTCTGGAGCCCCAGCACCCACAGAACGACACAGAGAAGCTAACCTCCCGCTGAGGACAGCCCAGCACCCTGCAGGAAGGACCAGCACAGTGGTCTGGGAGCCGGCAGCGTGCAGAGCACAGGAGCCGAGCCGAGCCCAGGTCCACATGAGCCGAGGTTTTAGCCCCAGGGCGGCAGGGCCAGCAGCCGGCTGGAGGAACCCCAGAACACCAGGAACTGTGGAGACCCCAGAATTATCAACATAGACTTGCCTAGGACAAAGTAAGAGGTTAGTGCCCTATGCACTTTGGGACCTGTATTTGGGGAATGCGTCAGCTCCCTCCCCTGGGGGCTAGAAGCTGCTGAGGAGACACGCCACTGTGTAGTTTTCAGAGGCATTTCCGGCTCCCAGCCTACAAATCGTGGGGAGATCCAGCGATCAGTCTTGGGGGGTAATCGCGCTTGCTTTAACCTCCCTGGATCTGGATTGTGATCTAGGGTGGAAGTTGTGGGTGGGTTTACAGCTTGCCAGAAACGGAAGTTGCCCCCCACACGTTCTGGATGAAAATTCCTCTATCTGGCCTTAAAGCCATAGTGTGGCAACAAGCCCAAAAGTCAAGCAATTAAGTGGCAACATGCCAAGGCAAAGGAAACAGAAAAATGCAACCCTAGACTCCTATTTTGGGGGCATAGAGCGGGAAAAGGACTGTGAGGTCAGAAGTCCTGCTCCAAAAGCCCCAGGGGAAAACATGAGCGGGTTGCAGGCCATAGAGGACCTTAAGAAGGACTTTAAAAATCAAATAAGAGAAGTGGAGGAAAAATTGGAAAGAGAAATGAGAAGGATGCAGGAAAAGTATGAAATGAGGGTCAACAGCCTGACTGAGGAAAACAACACCTTAAAAAATAGACTAGCTCAAATGGCAAAGGAGGCCCAAAAGGGCAATGAGGAGAAGAATGCCTTAAAAGTCGAATTTGCCAGATGGAAAAAGAATCTCAAAAGTTCACTGAGGAGATTCATTCCTTCAGAGTTAGACTGGAGCAAATGGAAGCTAGTGACTTTATGAGAAATCAAGATGCTGTTAAGCAGATCCAAACAAACGAAAGATTAGAAGGCAATGTGAAATATCTCATGGGAAAAACCACTGACCTGGAAAATAGATCCAGGAGAGACAATTTAAAAATTATTGGACTACCTGAAAGCCATGATCAAAGAAAGAACCTAGAAATCACCCTTCAAGAAATTCTCAAGGAAAACTGCCCTGATGTTTTAGATCCAGAGGGCAAAATAGAGGTTGAAAGAATCCACAGATCACCTCCTGAAAAAGATCCCAAAAAGAAAACTCCCAGGAATATTATAGCCAGGTTCCAGAATCCCCAGATCAAGGAGAAAATACTACAAGCAGCCAGGAAGAAACAATTTCAATATTGTGGAAACACAATCAGAATAGCCCAGGACCTGGCAGCTTCTACACTGAGGGATCAAAGGGCATGGAATATGATATTCCAGAGGGCAAAAGAACTGGGAATGAACCCAAGGGTCACCTACCCAGCAAAACTGAGTATTTTGTTTCAGGGGAAAATATGGTCATTCAGTGGAATAGAGGACTTTCAAGCATTCTTGAGGAAAAAACCAGAGTTGAATAGAAAATTTGACATCCAGACACAAGAAGGAAGAGATGCCTGAGAAGGTAATCAGGGAAAAGAAATCAAAAGGAACTTATCAAAGTTGAACTATTTACATTCCTATATGGAAAAGCAATAACTGTGACTGATGATATCTTTCTCACTATGAAAATAATGGAAGAAGGGGGTGTGGTCATACGAATACATATGTGAATGTGTGTGTATATGGTTACAGTTATATATGGATAGAGGGCATAGGTTGATTTTGTTGGGAAGGGAGAGTACTCAAGGGATGAAATTATGAGGTGAGAGAGGAAAGTGGCAAGAGGAGATGGGGAGAGACATGGTAGGGTAAACTATCTCATGTAGGGGAAGTGGGTGCAAAGGAGGGGGAGAATAAGGAAGGCTAAAAAGGCAAAACCACATTCACATTGAATTTGGTTCAGGGAGAAAATGACATACATACTAAATGGGATATCTCAAAATGCAGCAGGATAGGGGGAAGGGGGATGAGAGGAGAGATGATGGATGGGAGGGCATCCTTGGGGTGAGGGGAGGTTGGAAGTACCCACTATAGAAGAGGGACAGGATCATGTAGGGAATGGACCAGGTGGGGGTGGGATGAGTGGGAGGGAATTATAAGCAGCCTTGTACAATATATCTACTATGATAATGTTTTGCATAGCTAGACATGTACAACATATACTGAATTACTTATCTCCCAAGAAGGAATGGGTGACAAGGGAGGAAGGAAATGGATCTGAAATTCAAGGTCGTAACATTAAATGTTTCAAAATATATATAAATACTATTATTAATACTCTTTTGCCTATAATTGGGAGATAAGATGTGCAGGCATTGGGACACAAAGATTCATCTTCCTCTAATGGAAAAGTCGATGGGGGTATGGGAGAAGGTATGGGAGAGAGCAGATTGGAGGAAGCGATATCTTGTGGGACTGCTATTCTGGGAGGTTGGGTAGGGGAATAATGGGGGGAAAATGATTGTAACTCAAAATCTGGCGGAAATGAATGATGTAAAACAGAAGTTAATAAAGTATTTGTTTAATAAAAAAAATTAAATTCCAGTTCACACATAAATCAAGACATCACTCCCTGATGTCATTTGGTCCTCTTTAAAAATGAAAGATGTACAGCATGATCTTCTTTTGCTCTTCATAGTTTTGAGGAATCTTAATTATTCTTAAAATATCTCTTTTTTAAATTATTCTTCCAAACTTAACGCTGTTTTCAGCATTGTTTCCAGCTTTATTTTATTACCCTTTGGTATTGCTTTTCCAGTATTCCAATCAGTCAGGAATATGAGCCCCTCTCTAATGTCATGATGAGATTTTGTCTGTTCATTTGCTTCAACAAGCCCATATGCCTGGAATGTACTCTATTTACATTTCTTTCTAGTGAAATCGACCTCTTCCTCCATGAACTAGTCAGATATCATTAATTCATAATTTATCAGTTTTTAGGATCTTTCTGTCTTAAACATTTTATTTAGGTCTTCCTTTGGCTTTATCACATTTTTACTTTCATCATCCTTCCTCTTATTCATGCTACATCCTTTGTATTAGATTGAAAACTTTTGAGTACTTCCTCACAGGAACTTGAGGTTTAAAAAAAAAAATCTTTTCATCCCCAATGGTTAATACAGTGTTTTGTATATCACTTAATATGTTGTTGGGTGTTTAATAAATGATTCTGTATTAAATTTGTCAGTCAAAATAGTTAATCCAGTATGTGAAAGTAGCCCTATATTATTTTTGCATCTAATATGTATTTTCACCCCAGGCAGTTCTATTTTAATGATAAAACACAATTTCTGAGAAGTGTATGATAAAATCTAGGTTTTTAAAATTCTTATTTTCTAGAATCTTCCTAATATTCCACCTTAAACCTCTTTTTTAATCATGATGTCATATTCCTTCCAAATACATACCCTAGACAATTATTTTACTTACCATTCTCTTTATACACCTTGCACCTACCCTACTGCACATTTTTATTGTGCTCCCCTTCATCTTAGAGTACCTCCCTTGTTGTTGTTCAGTTTTTCCAACATGTGCCAACTCTTTCTGACCCCATTTGGAGTTTTCTTGGCAAAGATACTGGAGATAGGGGCAGAGCCAAGATGGTGGCATAGAAGCAGGAAATTCCATGAACTCTACCAACAATAACCTCAAATACCTATAAAATATGACTCTAAACAAATTTTAGAGCTACAGAACCCACAAAGTGATAGAGAGAAACAAATCTCTCATGGAAGGCAGACTTGAAGACCTACAGGAATGGTCCATCATAGCATTCTGGGAGCAGTGTGTTTTGATATCAGGGCAGCCCTGAACAGTGGCTGCCAGAGCAGACTTAAGGAGGGTGAATTACCAGCAACTGTGTCAGTTTCCTGACTCCTAAACCCATAAATGCCAAAGAGCAGGTAAAATATCAGTTAGGAACTCTGTTGGAAAGGAAGGGCGTGGTTCGGCCCCTGGCCCTGGGGTGAGAGGTGGCGGAGTAGTGGTGGCTGCAGTTACTGCCCAGCATGGCTGCCTCTAGAGCTCCTGGCCTGCAGAGTGTAGGGGGACCAAGTGACCATTCAGAGGGTAATCGCTCTTGCTTTAACCTGCTTGAATCTAGATAGTGGTCTTGGGTGTAGGTCCTCGGGTGTGTGGCCAGAGGGCCAGAACTTCTGGGGGCTTCAGAGAGAGTGCCCACCCCAATAGCTTTGGTAGTTGTAAAAACCCCAGCAATTTGTGACAAAAATCTCCTCTCTAGAAGCAGAGAACTACAATGGCAAAGAGCTCAAAAGTCAAGTAATTGACTGGCAACATGAGCAAGCAGAGGAAGCAAAGCAAACAGAGCAATCAAACATTAGATTACTTTTTTGGGAATAAAAAGGGTCAAAGTGTGGAACTAGAGGAAAACAAAGAAGTCAGAACTCCTGCATCAAAAGCTTCTGAGAAAAATATCAACTGATTACAGGTCACCAAGGAGCTCAAGAAGGATTTTGGTCATTCAGTGAAATAGAGGACTTTCAAGCATTCTTGATGAAAAAAACAGAGATGAATAGAAAATTTGACATTCAAATACAAGAAGCAAGAGAAGAATGAGAAGGTAAACAAGGAAAAGAAATCATAGGTAACTTATTAAAGTTGAACTATTTACATTCCTACATGGAAAAATTATAATTGCTACTCAGACTTTACTCAGTATGAGGATAGTGGAAGGGAATATATATGTATGCATGCATATATATGTTTATATAGAAGGGTACATTTGTGAGTGTGTGTATATATGTGTTCATGTATACATAGAGGGCACAGGATAAGTTGAATAAGAAGGGGTGATATCTAAAAAATAAAATAAGAGGTGAGAGAAGAATATAATGAGAGGAGATAGGAAGAGTCAGAATAGGTTAAATTATGTCATATAAAAGAGGCAAGAGAAAACTGAACAATGGAGGGGAAGAAGAGGAAGGCAAAAGGGAATGGGTCAACTTTATTTTCATTGAATTTGGCTTCAGGAGGGAATAACATGCATACTGAGCTGCATATCTTAAACTACAGGAAAGTAGGCGGGAAAGGGATAAATGAGGGGATGATAGAAATGAGGGAATATTGGGGGGAATGGTAGTTAGAAGAACACCCTTTTTTTGAGGGCTATTGGGGTTAAGTAACTTGCCCAAGGTTACACGGCTAGGTTTTTTTTGTTTGTGTGTGTTAAGTGTCTGAGGCCGGATTTGAACTCAGGTCCTTCTGACTCCAGGGCCGGCTCTCTACTCACTGCACCACCTAGCCACCCCTGAAGAACACCCTTTTGGAAAGGGACAGGGTAAGTAGAAAATAGAACAAGTGGGGGTGGGATAGGATGGAGGGTAATATAGTCAGTGTTTCACAATATATATACTGTGGAAATGTTTTGCATAACTACATATGTACAACCTATATTGAATTGCTTATCTTTGGAGTGGGGGTGGGTAAGGAGGTTAGAAGAGAAAGAATCTGGAAATCTGGAAAAAGTTTTAAAATCAAATGTTAAAAAAAGATCATCATCATCATCATCATCATCATCATCATCATCATCATTTTTACATGCAACTGGGAAATAAGAAATAGAGGCACTGGGGTATAGAGATCCATCTTACCCTACTGGAAGGTTAGAGGGAGTTTGGTGGAGGATAGAGGAGAGAGCAGATTGGGGGAATGGGTATTCATTGGGATTGCTGTTTTGGGGTGGTGGGTGGGGGAAAGACAGGGAGAAAATTTGTAACTCCAAACGTTGTGGATATGAATGTTGAAAACTAAAAATAAACAAAATAAAGTGAAGAGTGAAAAAAAGATAATGGAGAGATTTGCCATTTCCTTCTCCAACTCAGTTTACAGATAAGAAACTGAGGTAAACAGGGTTAAGGGACTTGCCCTGCATCATACATCTAGGAAGTGGTAGAGACCAAATTTGACCCCAGGACCAGCACTCATGCAGTGTACCACCTAGCAGAGCACCTCCCTTACAAATTTTCAATTATCAAAATCTTTGATTTCCTTCAAGGCTAAAAATAAATGTGATCTTTTCTATGATGCTTCTCAAATTGTTTACAGTTAGAAATGATTGTTTCCTCTCCTGAATTCTTTTAGTACTTTTTCTTTTTTCTTGTTTTTCTCATTCTTATCTTAGGGCAGTTATCTACCTAATATTGTTAAGCATAGCTCTAGAAATGAAAAGCAGTTTTGGAACCTTCACTTTCCAGGTGTGAAAATCGAAGGTGAAGGAAGAAGAGTGACTGATCCAAGGACATTATATCTGTTAGAGGTGGCATTTGAACCCAGATCCTCTGATTTTAGAGGTACAGCGCTTTTTCTGATCTTATCTTCCCTGCATCATGAATATGGAGATCATGTCAAGTCATCTTTATGTTCTTCAAAGCACCTAGGATAGCCTATCTACATAATAGCATTATTAAAACAAACCTTTTGGGAGAAATAATTATTAATTACCAGTGATTTAGGAAGATCTAGAGTGTTTTTTTTTTCCTAACATCTTGATTTCAAAAGTTCAGTCTCCTGAATGACATTGCTGGTAATGAAATTGGGCTACCTTTCTTGTTCAAGAGCCCCCCAGTAGAGTAACCATTGTGTTATACTCAGCCTTTGGTGGGGCATAAATTCATTGATTATATTGACCAAGGCTAGGGGTGGTCTGGGTATAGAGATAGTCTAAGGATCACATGATGTCCCTCTCAAACTTCCATTATAAGATTCTTTCTCTCATTAAATGTTAACCAGTCAGAGTTAACCACTCCTCTTTCTTTTTTTTTAAACAAATGCTTTAATAACTTCTGTTTTACATCATTCATTTCTGCCAGATTTTGAGTTACAATCATTTTCCCCCCGTTATTCCCCTACCCAACCTCCCAGAATAACAGTCCCACAAGATATCACTTCCTCCAATCTGCTCTCTCCCATACCTTCTCCCATACCTCCTTCAACTTTTCCATTAGAGGAAGGTGAATCTTTGTGTCCCAATGCCTGCACATCTTATCTCCCAATTATAAGCAAAAGAGTATTAGTAATAGTATTTATATATATTTGAAACATTTAATGTTAAGACCTCGAATTTCAGATCCATTTCCTTCCTCCCTTGTCACCCATTCCCTCTGGGGAGATAAGTAATTCAGTATATGTTGTACATATCTAGCTATGCAAAACATTATCATAGTAGATATATTGTACAAGGCTGCTTATAATTCCCTCCCACTCATCCCACCCCCCACCTGGTCCATTCCCTACATGATCCTGTCCCTCTTCTATAGTGGGTACTTCCAACCTCCCCTCCCCCCAAGGATGCCCTCCCATCCATCATCCCTCCTCTCATCCCCCTTCCCCCTATTCTGCTGCAGGTTGAGATATCCCATTTAGTATGTATGTCATTCTCTCCCTGAACCAAATTCAATGAGAATGTGGTTTTGCCTTTTTTCCCTTCCTATTCTCCCCCTCCCTTGCAACCACTTCCCCTTGCTTCTTCTACATGAGATAGTTTACCCTACCCTGTCTTTCCCCATCTCCTCTTGCCACTTTCCTCTCTCACCTCATAATTTCATCCCTTGAGTATTCTCCCTTCCCAACAAATTCAAACTATGCCCTCTATCCATATACACACACATTCACATATGTATTCATATGACCACACACCCTTCTTCCATTATTTTCATAGTGAGAAAGATATCATCACTCACAGTTATTGTTTCTCCATATAGGAATGTAAATAGTTCAACTTTGATAAGTTCCTTTTGATTTCTTTTCCCTGATTACCTTCTCAGGCATCTCTTGCTTCTTGTGTCTGGATGTCAAATTTTCTATTCAATTCTGGTTTTTTCCTCAAGAATGCGTGAAAGTCCTCTATTCCACTGAATGACCATATTTTCCCCTGAAACAAAATATTCAGTTTTGCTGGGTAGGTGACCCTTGGGTTCATTCCCAGTTCTTTTGCCCTCTGGAATATCATATTCCATTCCCTTCAATCCCTCAGTGTAGAAGCTGCCAGGTCCTGGGCTATTCTGATTGTGTTTCCACAATATTGAAATTGTTTCTTCCTGGCTGCTTGTAGTATTTTCTCCTTGATCTGGGGATTCTGGAACCTGGCTATAATATTCCTGGGAGTTTTCTTTTTGGGATCTTTTTCAGGAGGTGATCTGTGGATTCTTTCAACCTCTATTTTGCCCTCTGGATCTAAAACATCAGGGCAATTTTCCTTGAGAATTTCTTGAAGGGTGATTTCTAGGTTCTTTCTTTGATCATGGCTTTCAGGTAGTCCAATAATTTTTAAATTGTCTCTCCTGGATCTATTTTCCAGGTCAGTGGTTTTTCCCATGAGATATTTCACATTGCCTTCTAATCTTTCATTTGTTTGGATCTGCTTAACAGCCTCTTGATTTCTCATAAAGTCATTAGCTTCCATTTGCTCCAGTCTAACTCTGAAGGAATGAATCTCCTCAGTGAACTTTTGAGATTCTTTTTCCATCTGGCAAATTCGACTTTTTAAGGCATTCTTCTCCTCATTGCCCTTTTGGGCCTCCTTTGCCATTTGAGTTAGTCTATTTTTTAAGGTGTTGTTTTCCTCAGTCAGGCTGTTGACCCTCATTTCATACTTTTCCTGCATCCTTCTCATTTCTCTTTCCAATTTTTCCTCCACTTCTCTTATTTGATTTTTAAAGTCCTTCTTAAGGTCCTCTATGGCCTGCACCCCGCTCATGTTTTCCCCTGGGGCTTTTGGAGCAGGACTTCTGACCTCACAGTCCTTTTCCCGCTCTATGCCCTCAAAATAGGAGTCTAGGGTTACATTTTTCTGTTTCCTTTCCCTTGGCCTGTTGCCACTTGATTACCTGACTTTTGGGCTTGTTGCCACACTGTGGCTTTAAGGCCAGATAGAGGAATTTTCGTCCCGAACGTGTGGGGGCAACTTCCGTTTCTGGCAAGTTGTAAACCCACCTGTGACTTCCACCCTAGATCACAATCCAGATCCGGGGAGGTTAAAGCAAGAGTGATTACCCCCCAAGACTGATCGCTGGATCTCCCTACAATTAATTGCAGGCCAGGAGCTGGAGCTGCCTCTGAAAACTACAAAATGGCCTGTCTCCTCAGCAGCTTCTAGCCCCCAGGGGAGGGAGCCGACGCATTCCCTCAAATACAGGTCCCAAAGTCCACAGGACACTAACCTCTTACTTTGTCCTAGGCATGTCTATGTTGATAATTCTGGAGTCGCTGCTGGTTTTCTCGGGTTCCTCCAGTCGGCTGCTGGCCCTGCCGCCCTGGGGCTAAAACCTCAGCTCACCCGGACCTGGGCTCCGCTCGGCTCCTCTTCCTGCGCTCTGCGCGTTGCGGGCTCCCAGACAACTACACTGGTCCTTCCTTTAGGGCTGCTGGGCTGTCCTCAGCGGGAGGTTAGCTTCTCTGTGTAGTTTTGTGTGTGCTGGGGCTCCAGAAGTTGTTCAGAGTCCCGTTTTACATAGTTTGAGGGGAATCTGGGGGCAGAGTGGCTTGGATGCGCTGTTTCTACTCCCTTGGCTCCGCCCCCAACCACTCCTCTTTCAAAAGAACATATAAACCCTAAGTCCCCACACCATGTTTTTCTTTGGACCAAGAGAGATGATGAAATCACCATCCTTTTATTAATAAATATGCTGAGTGGTGGAGTCAAAATGATGGAGTAGAAAAAGGATTTAGCAGCTCCGGCTCCAACCTTCCCCAATTAATGTAAAAGGGGATTGTGAACAAACTTTGGAGCTACAGAACAAGCAAAATGACACAAAGAAACTAACTTCCCACTGAGGACAGCCCAGCAGCCCAACAGGGGGCAGCCAGAGAGCACTCTGGGAGCCTGCCCTAGTGAGCTAGAGGTTTTAGTCCCAGGGTGCCCTGAACAGCAGCCTTCTGGTGGGACTCCAGAACACTAGAAGCTGTGGCATTTCCAGAATTATCAACACATAGATGCTAAAGACAAAGTGAGAGGTCAGTGCAGTATGGACTTTGGCACTACTAGTGGAGGGTATGTCAGCCTCTTCCCCCTGGGGCAAAAAGCCACTGAGGAGCCAGAGTACAGCCCCACGAAACAGGAGCTTCAGCTCCTTGCCTGCAGACTGTAGGAGAACCAGGCAACCAGTCTGAGGGGTAATTGCTTTTGCTTTAACCTTCTTGGATCTGTATTGGTGTATAGGGTAGAGGTCCTGGTTTGTGTGACCAGTTTGCAGGGTGTGTGAAGTCTTCGGAGAGGGCACCCAGCTAATGCCACCTACAGCTGAGAAAACCCCAGCTACTGGGACGGAAGCTCCCCTGGCTAGTGGCAGAGCCATACTGTGGCAAAAAGCCCAAAAGTCAAGTAATTGAGTGGCAACTTGTCCAGGCAAAGGAAACAGAACAAACATAAGATTCCAAAATTAGACTCTTATTTTGGGGACAAAGAGGATCAAAGCATGGAACAGGAAAAAGACAGTTAAGTCAGAACTCCTGTGCCAAAAGCTTCAAAGAAAAATATGAGCTGGTTACAGGCCATAGAGGACCTTAAGAAACAGATAACAGAAGTGGAGGAAAAATTGGGAAAAGAAATGAGAACAATGCAAGAAAATTATGAAAGGAGAGTCAACAGCCTGACTGAGGAAGATAACACCTTAAAAATAGACTAACTCAATTGGCAAAAGAGGTTCAAATAGGCAACGAAGAGAAGAATGCCTTAAAAAGCTGAATTTGCCAGATGGAAAAAGAATCTCAAAAGCTCACTGAGGAGAATCATCCCTTCAGAATTAGATTGGAGCAAATGGAAGCTAGGGAATTTGTGAGAAATCATGATGCTCTTAAACAGATCCAAACAAATGAAAGAATAGAAGGCGGCGGAGCCAAGATGGCGGAGTAGAAACAGCATTTCCAATATTCTCTGCCCCACACAAATTTCAAACAATATGAAAAGGAGCTCCGAATAACTTCTGGAGCCACAGCACCCACAGAACGGCACAGAGAAGCTAACCTACTGCTGAGGACAGCCCAGCAGCCCTGCAGGGAGCGGCCAGTGCAGTGCTCTGAGAACAGACAGCACAGAGTGCTGGGAACCAACTGCGAAGCCCTCAGAGCCGAGCCCAGGTCCGCGGTTTTAGCCCCAGGGCGGCTGGGCCTTCAGCCGGCTGGTGGAACCCCAGAACACCAGCAATTGTGGCAATTCCAGAATTATCAGCACAGATATGCCTAGGACAAAATGAGAGGTTAGTGCCCTATGGACTTTGGGACCAGTATTTGGGGAACACGTGGCTTCCTCCCCTGGGGGCAAAAAGCTGCTGAAGAAACAACTGAACAGAAGCCATTTTGCAGCATCAGTAGTGGCTCTAGCTCCTGGTCTGCAAACTGTAGGAAGATCCAGCAATCAGTCTGGGGGTTAATCGCTTTTGGTTTAAAATGCCTGGATCTGGATTGTGGTATGGGGGGGATGTTTGGGGTGGGTATCCAACTTGCCAGAGTGGGTGGAGGCTTTACAGAGGCCACCCAACTGGCAGAACTTGTGAAGACCCCACGTTTGGGCAGAAGCTCCCCTGTCTAGTGGCAGAGTCCTACAGTGGCAACAAGCCCCAAAATCAAGTAATTAAGTGGCAATATGCCTAGGCAAATGAAACAAAATAAACAGAAAAGTTCAACATTGGACTCCTATTTTAGGGGCAAAGAGGCTCAAAGCATGGAGGAGGACTGTGAGATCAGAACTCCTGCACCAAAATGAAAATACAAGCTGGCTACAGACCATAGAGGACCTTAAGAAGCAGATAAGAGAAGTGGGGGAAAATTTGGGAAGAGAAATGAAAAAGATGCAAGGAAAGTATGAAATGACAGTCAACAGCCTGACTGAGGAAAATAACACCTTTAAAAATAGACTAACTCAAAAGGCAAAAGAGGCTCAGAAAGGCAATGAGGAGAAGAATGCCTTAAAAAGTCGAATTTGCCAGATGGAAAAAGAAACTCAAAAGCTCACTGAGGAGATTCATTCCTTCAGAGTTAGACTGGAGCAAATGGAAGCTAGTGACTTTATGAGAAATCAAGATACTATTAAACAGATCCAAAGAAATGAAAGAATAGAAGGCAATGTGAAATATCTCATGGGAAAAACCACTGACCTGGAAAATAGATCCAGGGGAGATAATTTAAAAATTATTGGACTACCTGAAAGCCATGATCAAAGAAAGAACCTAGAAATCACCCTTCAAGAAATTCTCAAGGAAAATTGCCCTGATGTTTTAGACCCAGAGGGCAAAATAGAGGTTGAAAGAATCCACCGATCACCTCCTGAAAAAGATCCCGAAAAGAAAACTCCCAGGAATATTATAGCCAGGTTCCAGAATCCCCAGATCAAGGAGAAAATACTACAAGCAGCCAGGAAGAAACAATTTCAATATTGTGGAAACACAATCAGAATAGCCCAGGACCTGGCAGCTTCTACACTGAGGGATCGAAGGGCATGGAATATGATATTCCAGAGGGCAAAAGAGCTGGGAATGAACCCAAGGGTCACCTACCCAGCAAAACTGAGTATCTTGTTTCAGGGGAAAATATGGTCATTCAGTGGAATAGAGGACTTTCAAGCATTCTTGAGAAAAAAAACAGAGTTGAATAGAAAATTTGACATTCAGACACAAGAAGCAAGAGATGCTTGAGAAGGTAATCAAGGAAAAGAAATCAAAAGGAACTTATCAAAGTTGGACTATTTACAGTCCTACATGGAAAAACAATAACTGTGTTTGATGAAACCTTTCTCATTATGAAAATAATTGAAGAAGGGTACATGGCATATGTTCACAGGTATACATGGATAGAGGGCACAGGTTGAATTTGATGGGAAGGGATGATTATTATTTTTTTTTGGAGGGCAATTGGGATTGAGTGACTTGCCCAGGTTCACGTGGCTGGGTTTTTGTTTGTGTGTTGGGTGTCTGGGGCCAGATCCGAGCTCGGGTCCTTCTGGCTCTGGGGCTGGCTCTCTGCTCGCTGCGCCACCTAGCCGCCCCAAGGAAGGGATGATTCTTAAGGGGTGAAGTCAAGAGGTGAGAGAGGAAAGAGGCAAGAGGAGATGGAGAGAGACAGGGTAGGGCAAACTATCTCATGTAGAAGAGGCAAGGGGAAGTAGTTGCAGGGGAGGGGAAGAACAGGAAGGCAAAAAGGCAAAAGCATATTCTCATTGAAGTTGGCTCAAGGAGAGAATCACATACATACTAAATGGAATATCTTACCCTCACTCACTCTCCTGAGTAGGGGAAAGGGGGATGAGAGGGGGGATGATGGAGGGGAGGGCATTCTGGGGAGAGGGAAGGTTAGAAGTACCCACTATCAAAGAGGGACAGGATCAAAGTAGGGAATGGACCAGGTGGTAGGTGAGACAGGTGGGAGGGAAATATAAGCAGTCTTTTACAATATATCTACTATGGTAATGTTTTGCATAGATATACATGTACAACACATACTGAATTGCTTATCTTCTCAGAGGGAGTGGGTGACAAGGGAGAAAGGGAATGGGTCTGAAAATCGAAGTTTTAAAATTAAATGTTTCATAAGATGTCCAGGCAGTGGGGCTCAGAGATTCACCTTGCCCTAATGGCAAAGTCAAAGGGGGTATGGGAGAAGATATGGGAGAGAGCAGATTGGATGAGGGGATATCTAGTGGGACTGCTATTCTGGGATGGTGGGTAGGGAAAAAATGGGGGAAAAATGTAACTCTTAATCTGGTGGAAATGAATGATGTAAACCAGAATTTAATAAAGCATCTGTTTAATTAAAAAAAAGAATAGAAGGCAATGTGAATTATCTCAATGGGAAAAACCATTGACCTGGAACATTGATCCAGGAGAGATCATTTAAAAATTATTGGACTACCTGGATGCCATGATCAAAGAAAGAATCTAGAAATCATCCTTAAGAAATTCTTAAGGAAAATTGCCCTGATGTTTTAGAACCAAAGAGCAAAAGAGAGGTTGAAAGCAGCCACCTATTATTTCTTGAAAAAGATCCTAAAAAGAAAACTTCTAGGGATATCATAGCCAAGCTCCAAAATTTCCAAATCAATGAGAGAATATTACAGGCAACCAGGAAGAAACAATTTGAATATTGTGGAAACATAATCAGGATAGCAAAGGATGTGGCAGCTTCTACACCAAGGGATCAAAGGGCCTGGAATATTATATTCTGGAGGGCAAAGGACCTTGGATTAAAACCCAGAATCACCTACCTAGCAAAACTGAGTATCATGTGTCAGGGGAAAATGTGGTTGTTCAGTGGAATTGAGAACTTTCAAATAATCATGTAGAAAAAAAAAACAGAGTTGAATAGAAAATTTGACATTAAGATGCAAGAAGCATGAGAAGGTAAACAGGGAAAAGAAATCATCATGAACTTATCAAAGTTGAACTATTTACATCCCTACATGGAAAAACTATAATTATACCTGATGGAACTTTTCTCAGTGTGAAAATAATTGAAGAGAATAGAAATATGGATAGATAGATAGATAGATAGATAAATAGATAGATAGATAGATAGATAGATCGTCTATATAGGAGGGTATATGGACATCTGAATACATATGTGAATGTGTACACGTATGTTTACAGGTGTAGATAAAGGGCACAGGACCTATTTAATAGGAAGGGATGATACTTAGAAGGTGAAATTAAGAGGTGAGAGCAGAATATAATGAGAGGTAATGGGGAGAGATAAAATGGGGTAAACTATCTCATATAAAAGAGGCAATGAAAAGTGGTTATAGTGGAGGGGAAGAACAGGAAGGTAAGAAGGAATTCCCAACCTTCTTCTCATTTAATTTGGCTGAGGGAGGGAATGACATATACACAAAATATGGTATCTCACCCTACAGGAGAGTAGGGGGGAAGGGGATGAGAGGGAGGATGATAGAAAGGAGGGCAGGCTTGGGGGAAGGGAAGTTGGAAGCAACCACTTTTGAAAAGGGACAGGACCAAAGTAGAGAATAGAACAAGTGGGAGGTGGGATAGGAGGGAGGGAAATATAATCAGTCTTTTACAATATATATATTATGGTTATGTTTATATTAACTACACAGGTACCAACTATATTGAATTGCTTATCTTCCCAGTAAGGATGGGTGACAAGGGAGGAAGTAAATGAATATGGAATTCAAAGTTTTAAAACCAAATGTTTTATATATATATATATATATATATATATATATATATATATATATATATATATATATATATATATATATATATATAATGAATACTGTTTTACATGTAATTGGGAAATAAGATATACAGGCACTGGGACATAGAGATCCACTATGCTCTGCTGGAAATGTTGAAGGGGTTATGGTGGAAGATATGGGAGAGAGTAGATTGGAGGAGGTGATATCCTGTTGGACTGCTATTTTAGTGTGGTGGGCAGGGGAAAAAAAGGGAGACGATTTGTAACTCAAAATCTGGCGGAAATGAATGATGTTAACCAGAAGTTAATAAAGCATTTGGAAAAATATATGCTGGCCTTTTATTAATAAAGTGATTGATGTACCCAAAATCTATGTCTCAGAATTTTTTAATTCACACACTTTTAAATGATATAATGAACAAAGAAGCTTTGGAGTTCCTGTAACATAACTCTTCTTGGAACAGCTTTTCTCAATAAAAGTCTATATTGGAGCAGACACTTCTACAGTATTGCTTCATTCCTAAATAAGAGTCAAGAGAAACAAGGGAATGAAGGTTCTCAAAAGAGATTAAACCTGAAAAGACCCCAGGCCAAAAGAGGGGCTATGAGGGAAGTGGAAATAACTGAAAGTATATGAAGCACCTTGTCTTTGATTTCCTGGTCTTTTGTACGTGCCACAACACACAAGGTAATTGGAAGGATAATATTAGCTGGCAAATGTGAAACTAGTTCAGTCAAGGAAAAAAGTTCTATTTAAATTCAAGTTTTTATTATTGTTCTAATAGGTGTCAACCTGTGTTATAAATGATCTTCCCATACCTTCCCTACTGTTTATATGCTCTGAATTTCCTATGGAGTGTCTCAGAATTTTAAGTCTAAGCCTTCTTGCTATGTATGTGAGACACACAACTCCTCTTTTTTGAATTTGAAGTCATCTATTGCTATTTTTATGTATTTCTCCCATTTTGTTTTTTATATATAAATGTATGATATATGCCTTTATTTTTCTTTTTAATGTATGCTGCACTGGGTAAGCTTGATGATGCAGTAGATAGAATACAATGAATCAGTGTCACAGTTTTTCCACACTTAGTGTCTCATTTTTTCCTCTCCAGTATTTTTTTGCTTTGCCCTTCAATAATTTTTAATTTTTTTATTTATTTTTCCCATTTCTTGACATTTATTTGAACTTGTAGTAAAGGCTGTGTACTTTAGCACTTAATAGCTTTCTAATTGATTCATTTGTCCTAGTTTTGTGCCTCCCATGATGGTGAGATCCTTGAGATCAGAATCAGTATATTGGACTTCTAATTTCAACTGGGCCCACAATACCATGAAGCAATCCTTTTACTCTCTCTTATTTTTTTCTTTATTGCATTCCTCAAAGCTACTGTTCCAATGCCATTCTCCTTTCTTCAAGCTCCTCAGTAGACCTACTCTTTCTCTTAACAAAGGACCTCTTCCCCTAGTTGACTGAGAAGATTGATAGCATTCCCTGAAAACAACCTATTCTTCCCTACCCCTAGTGACAAAATGTCATCATTCCTCTTTCTCTTATCTTTTTACTCCAGTATCTCGGATGACAAGCTGTCTCATCTCAGAAGGCAAAGCTCTCTCTTTGTACCCATGAGATCACACTTCCAATCTTCTCAGGTTCTCTTCTACCCACTAACTACCTCCCTCATTCTTTTTTTAAACAATTGGGGTTAAGTAACTTGCTCAAGGTTACACGACTAGTCATTATTTATGTGTGGGTGCTCATTTTCTGAGGCCGGATTCGATCCCAGGTCATCCCAACTCCGAGGCCAGCACTATTACTTGCTGCGCCACCTCGCCGCCCTGACCCCCTCTCTCTTAAATCTCAATCTATCTAATGACTGCTTTCCATTTCCTTACAAATATACCTAGATCTCACAAACCCTTAAAAATAAGCAATTTGACTTGGTCACTCCCTCAAGTTATCGTCTCAAGTTTCTTCTCCATTTCACAGCCAAATTCTTAGGGGGGAAAAGACATCTACAGATTTGCCTCCACTTTCTCTTCTCTGATTCTCTTCCTAAGTCCTTACTATCTGGCTTCTGACCTTAACATTACACTGAAACTGCTCTTTCCAAAGTTACTAATGATCTCTTATTCACCAGATACAATGGACTTTTCTCTGTCCTCATTCTTCTTTATTTTTTTTTATTTCAATTTTTGTCTTTATTAATTTGTTCATTTACCTTGAGTTTACAAGATTCAGTTTCCCAGTTCTTTGAGTTTCAAATTTTCTCTCCCTTCCTTCCTCCCGCTCCCATGGCAGCATACAATCAGGTATAGTATCTGCAGATACTTTCATATTAGACATTGGTCAGGTTATAAAGAAGGATAGGATTGGATGGAATGAACAATAGGAAAGAGGAAACCAAACCAAACAAGAAAAAGAAAGAGAGGAGGTAATTTACTTCAATCTGCATTCAAATTCTATTCTTTCTTATTCTTTTTCTGGATGTAGACATCTCTCTCCATCATGACTCCCTTAGAGTTTACTCATAGGCCTGCATTTCTGATAAGAGTCCAGCCCATCAAAGTTGGTTGCCACACATACATTGTATCTGCAATTGTATACACAAGGTTTTCCTGCCTCTGCTTCTCTCACCCAGCATCAATTTGTATAAGCTTCTCCATGTAGATATGAAGTCCATCTGC
>WOXC01009048.1:0-73576 GCA_011680675.1 Gymnobelideus leadbeateri
ATTCTTCACAGCATTACTTGGCTGCTAAGAAGCTGTCTGTCTGCATATAGCAGCATTTTATAATGTTCTTAGTTCTTCTAGTCACTACAAATGGTTAGAAGGCTAAGTTTTGTGATCCCTTCAGCTCTACTACAGTATCAGGTCCTGTGACAGAACGGGTAAGTGAAAGAGATGGGAATAAATTCTCTAGCAGATGAATTCTGTCAGCAGAAGATCAGACTGGCTAGATATCAGATATTTTCAGGGTAAATAGATGATGCTGGGATCAGCATCACTCATTACGTGGGATAGTGACAAGTGGGGGTGGGGACAAGTCTGGAACTACCTTCTTCTAGAAAAAGAGTCAACAGGGAGAAGAAGAAGCCAAACACATGAAGGGAGGGTTAATGTGAGGGGTCCCAGTTTATGGAGATATGGGCATACATACCTGGAAACAAAACTTGATTTCATCTCCTGATAGATATATCAGAGAAATGAGTAAAGATAAAAATAAAAAAAAATTAACCATCTCCTCAAAACTTATGGAATTTTCTTTTTTCTTGATGAAAATGTCTATCTACCCTTTTCTTTCTCTTAGAATATCAATTCCCTTTGTTCATCTTAACTTGCTACCTTATGCTCTCTGGATTTCATGGGTCAGCATTTCTATGGTAATCTCTTTTGAATACTTGAGTTTAATGATTTCAAGATCTTTTCCTCTGTCTGCAATGAAAGTGGCAATATCCTATTATCTGATTTTTTAAGTCCAATCCTGCTGTCTAATGTTTCTGGGGAAAATCACAAAACCCCAATGCTAGAATAATTGAAAATTTATCCTATTCAAAAGCAACCGAAATCCTATTGCTATTAATTAATATTCATTTCTTACAAACCTTATTTATCTATAGTAGTAGTTCTAACCCTTTTCCATATTCTTCAAGCTGCCATCTTACTTTCCTTAACACTCTAAAGAAGATCTTGTCTCCTACTTTAATAAAAAAAACTGAGACCATCTACTAAGAGCTTTCTTCTCTTCCGCCTTTCACCTATCACCACACCTTTTCATCAGCACAGTATTTCACCCTTTCTTCTCCCATTATCTTCAGTTTTCCCATTGTTTCAGAGAAAGAGTCATGGAGGTAACATCTTCATTCATTAATTCTTCTATCTGTGTCTTTGAAATTATCTTCTTTTGCCTTCATCAGTTGTTCCAAATGATTTGTCAATTAGCTCTCTTTTGGGATCTTTAATTCTCTTTTTCATTGATCCCTTTTCCTCCATGTAAACCTCCTCCATAATAAAAAACAAAACAAAACAAAACAAAAACCATCCCCTCAATGCATGCAATCAGACACTTGCTTATTACATTTCTAAAAGTGTGGTCTAAAAGCTAATTTCAATTCAATCCTACAAGTATTCACTGAGCACCTGTAATGTGTAAGCCAAATAGTAGTGTTACCAAGTGGACAGAAACTTGTACTTGGACTCATGAAGATCTCTGTTCAAGTTAAATATACTAGAATCATCAAGCATTCTAAACTGCTTACTATGTTGCAGACACTGCTCAGTTCTGCCTCTGGCATATATTAGCCAAACTACATCACTGCAAGTAATTTCCAATCTGGGTAAAATCACAGATCTTTTGCCTCCTGTCCCCTCCAACCCACAAAAATGCCCAAGTCACTGTGATAATGATATGATGCAAAGATTCAGTGACAGAACATCTGAAGGTGACATTCTTAGTCTTGTCCTCTCCCACTACTCCCATTTAAGGCATTTGAATTTTAGTCAATAGGTGGGAGTGGGGTAGAGTAGAGACTATTAGAGGTTTCTGAACAGGGGAGTGACATGATTAGAGCTTCTTCTTAGGAAGATTGCATGTCATTAGTGCATAGTTTAGTTGTAAAGTTGAGTAGACAGAAATCAGGGAGACCAGTAAGACTACTGCAGAAGTGTCAATTAAAAATAAAAAAGGCCTGAACTAGGGATAGGAGTGTACAGAATCTGCTGTGGGGGAACGGGGTAACTGTGATCTCTCTTCTCCTTTAAGGCTAGCCTAGGATTATATTAGACACCAGCACTGAGTGAAGCTACTTATCACTGGGACTTGGCTCCTATTAGGAAGGAACATTCAAAGGTAATGAATGTTTATGGATTGATTAGGAAGCCTTGAAGACACAAGCAGTTTAAGTTTATAGCTTCACCGCTCTTTGCATTCTTTTGCCACCTTTTCCCCCAATCAGTGTCTTAGTTTTTTTTCTTCTTACTATTATTATATTTTGCCTCTTTAAAACTTACTTTTAAAGTTTTCTTCATTTCCTTATTCTCATCATATTTAGGTTATTTCTTTCTCCTCCATTTTTGGCACTTCCTAGGGCTTCATACAGTCTGTTTCTTGACTTAACTCTTTGCTAAAGTTGGGTTCTGCTGCCAGGGTGGAGGGGGCACTATCCCAAGCTTCAGTGGTTTTGTGCAACTGTTTTCAGAGCTAGTTCTGGGGGTCTATAGGCTTTCAGTTCTTCTAAGGTGGTATGATCTAGGGAGAGATGTGTTTACTATTCTCCTGGCCTGTGTTCTGGTCTGTGAGTCAACCCAATCACTCTTTTTGTCCTGGAACTGTGATTAGGGTCCCTGCTCCACTGTGGCCACAAACTCTGGTGTGCTAGTGCTCCTATTAACCCCAAGTCTACCACTTAGGACTGTGAATCAGATGTAAGTATGGGCAAAGCAACAGACTCCTGCTCCTGGTGCCAGCAAACATACCTCAGTAATCTCCTGACCAGATGTCTGACACCTTTACTGTCTCTTTTTCTCTAAATCTAATAAAGTCTATATCCAACAACTAGGTCCAGATCAGTGAGAAAAAAGAATTCTATACCCAGATCTCACCTTTTGAAATTATTATGTAAAGTATGTTAATTTGTTCTAGCTCAATGGAAACATATAGTGAATTGGAATAATGCTACTATATCATGGGATTCATTATTCACACTAATATAGATGTATTTTTTGTCCTACCTCATATCCTGAGTCCCCTTCTACCTCCTAGAACAGGCTCCAATTGCTAGACCTAACTAGGTGTCCATTTTGTCTTCTTTTTTGTATGAACAGTGAGTGCAATGGTGTGAGAAGATGAAAAACATAGTATAAAGAGTAATAGCTTGATGTAACCCTTTCTAGCTACTATGCACATTTATGTGCATTATTTCAGTTGATTCTCACAAAATCCTGTGAGTTGTAGTAAGCAGTGCAGGATATATTATTCTTAATTTACACATGAGAAAACTCTCAGTGACTTTAAGTGACTTGGCAAAAATCTCACAGGCAGGAAGAAGCAGCAAAGTGTGCAATCACTTCAGGTTTTCCAACTCCAAGAACAGTATAGGCTGCTACCACAGAGGGAAGGAGAATGGGAATCAGAGGATGTTTATGAGGAGATAGAAGAACATCCTCACCAACCCAAAGCAGGAACTGTTGAGTGAAAGGAATGAATTCAACACTTTTTTCTTCTCAGATTCTGTTCTGGTGCATTGCCTTGCCTACCTCCTAACTCTTTTCTGTGTAGCAGTCATCCCTTTGTTTTCACCCAGTCCTCTCTAGGAAAAAAGAAGTGCCAGAGGACAAGGTTTTAACTGAATATGGTAATAACTTTGTAGTTCTATGTGATCACAGATTAAGAAGTTTTTGTGGCTATGAAATGGTGAGATGAGATTGGATTTCCATAGCATTGCACATAGTAGGCCCTTGACTAGTATTTATTGAATTGACTTGAATTCTGGGATATCATTATCACATCTAGTAATTTGAATTCTCTCTTTATTGTCTTCCTCCAGGCAATTTCAGAGGGTGCCCTGCTGACTGAAATAATGGACAGAGTGAATCACACTGTGGTGTCTGAGTTTGTGTTCCTGGGACTCACCAGTTCTTGGGACATTCAACTTTTACTTTTTGTGTTTTCCTCTGTTTTCTACTTGGCAAGCATGCTGGGAAATTCCCTCATTGTATTCACAGTGACTTCTGACCCTCACTTACACTCTCCCATGTACTTCCTGCTGGCCAATCTTTCCTTCATTGACTTGGGGATCTCTTCTGTCACTTCCCCTAAGATGATATGTGACCTTTTCAGAAAACACAAAGTCATTTCATTCTCTGGCTGCATCACCCAGATGTTCTTTATTCACTTGATTGGTGGTGTTGAGATGGTGCTGCTCATAGCCATGGCCTTTGACAGATATGTAGCCATATGTAAACCTCTCCATTATCTGATTATTATGTGTCCAAGAATGTGTACTTTGCTTCTGGCTGTTGCTTGGGTCATTGGCCTCATCCATTCAGTGGTCCAAATGGCTTTTGTGATTAATCTGCCCTTCTGTGGTCCCAATGAATTGGACAGTTTTTATTGTGACCTTCCCCGGTTCATCAAACTTGCCTGCACAGACACATACAGACTTCAGTTCATGGTCACTGCCAACAGTGGCTTCATGTCCTTAGGTGTCTTTCTTATTTTGATCATATCTTACATTTTCATCCTAGTTACTGTTCAAAAACATTCATCAAGTGGTTCTTCTAAGGCTCTCTCTACTCTTTCATCTCACATCATTGTGGTGATTTTGTTTTTTGGTCCAATTATCTTTTTTTATGCATGGCCATTTAACACATCACATCTGGACAAATTTCTTGCTATCTTTGATGCAATTCTGACTCCCTTTCTGAACCCAGTCATCTACACACTACGGAACAAAGAGATGAAGTTGGCAATGAGAAGAGTGTGTAGCCAGTTTGTGAGTTTCAGGAAAATCTCTTTAATGACTTGATGAGAAGACAAGAACTTCTCACTTCCATAATAAGAAAGTCTGGAAACAGAAGTTGTAAGGGTGAGTTTGTTTTTGAGCATGTTGATTTCGAATTCCTAGGGGTATCCAAATGGGAATTTAAAATATGGATTTGGAAACAGTTTAGAGACTGGAGAGAACTTTGAATGTTGTCTACATAAAAACATAACTGTAACAATAAATATAAATAAGAGCATCATTGGAGAATGTAGATGGAGCAGAAAGGAAATCCAAGGGCAGAAATTTGAGGGAATTTGCTATAATTATATGGAAGGAAGTTAATGAAAGCTAGTGAAAGAAACAGAGACATAAAAGCAAGACTAGATTGGGAAGATTTCTGTGCCAGAAAACACTATCATGAAGACAATTTTTATAAAGTGTATTTGCTGACATTTAAAAAATGAGAAAATAGCTACAGGTTTTTGTTAACTCTTCATGAACTCCGGTGCAGAATCCTTTCTTGTGGATTCTAGGTGCGTTAATTGTAGGAAAAAAATCATTTCTGCAATTAAAAACTCAACTCCCTGTTTATTTTGGTTCCTTTAAGGAAACTTGTCAATTCTTTTTTGAATAAAGTATTACAGGCATGAATATTGTGTATGTAATCTTTTTAAAGAACTTGGTTTTGAAGTCCTTCAAAAAGTACTTAAGAAATTTTTTTCATTTGCTTAATACATGTCTTTAATGCGTACCTAATGAATCATTCCACAGCGTCTTCTTGATTCTGCTAGATTAGACTCTCTTTAAATTTTTTGAAAAAGGACTTTTTCTTTATGTGAAGAAACCAGACTTTTAAGTGACATCAAACACTGGACTCCGTGTTAACCTGTTTGCCATTTAGCCCTTCTTGTGCCTACTACTTTTAACCTTTTACATATATTTGCTTTGGGTCTCCATTAAACTTTTGTAAAAACAGCCTCTGGATCTTTTGTTAATCTTTGAGTTTTTAATCTCTACTTTTCAAGCTAAAGCTTGAATTTGTATATAGTTCTTAATCTAGAATCAAGTATTTTCAAGAATAGATCCTATTAGATTTCCATAACTAGCCAAAATGTTCATTTATAATTTTATAAAATTCAATTCAACTCAATTAATTTTAAATGTTTCTCACATGTTAGGCCCTCTAATATATGCTAAGCATATAAATAAAAAAGAAAGAAGTTCATGCCATCTAGAAATTTACATTCCACTCTAGCATATATACAAATAAATAAGTACAAAATATACAAAGTAATAAGTGGAAAGAGTGCTAGTAAGTGAATATGAGTTGGAAATTGAACTATATATTTTAAAGGGGACTATGAATGCTTTTTGTTCTCTGGAACAAAATTAATTGTAGGAAAAATTTGGCCTGACTGGCCAAATCATCGAATGGAGTTCTTAAATATTTCAAAGTTGTTTGTTTTAGAATAAGATATACCTGATCAATGTGGGACTTTATTTGGCCTGACTTTATTTTTGTTACAAAGATTTTCTTTCTTTCTTTCTTTCTTTCTTTCTTTCTTTCTTTCTTTCTTTCTTTCTTTCTTTCTTTCTTTCTTTCTTTCTTCCAGTCAGGTGGAGGGCAGAGGTGGGAAGGGGACAAAATAGATGTTTCTTTGCTGAAAAAAAAAGTCCTTTGTAGAAAATCTAGGGTATATTCTTTCTTCTAAGCTTGGTGTGTGGAGCTGCTTGGTTTCCAGAAGTAGGGTTGATTACTAGTCTCTTGTACTTTCCTCATTATTCTTTATTTCTTTTTTGCTACAAGCTGTCATTCTTTCCTGTTTAAATTTTTGGGAGGTTCTATTACTTCATTCATTTGTGGTCATTGGATTTCATCAGTTTACTCATTCAACAAATATTTTCTGAGTTTATAATATGTGACTTCCACTTTGATCAGGACTGTGGCATATACATGTCACACCCTCAAGAAGTTTACAATCTAGTGATATGTTGTAATGGAAATGCAAATTTAAAGATCTTCCCTACCCCTAGGCCCTTTGATAGGCTTTAGAGACTCTGAGAACCTTCCTTGATTTGAAAATATACTCTACCTCCTAATAGGCTGAATGTGGTCACATGGAGTCTGTGGCAGGAAGCTTGGTTTTCAGGAATGCCTACACCTTGATGCTGTGTGATTGGGCAGTGGGTCAAGAGGGTTGTTACATTCTCTGACCCAGGAGAAGGCTATATAATTCCTGATGTGAAGCTTTGCTTTGGGGATCAATTTGAGAAGTGTTGTGTGATTTGACCAGATGAGACTCTGGACAACCATTGAGAGCCCCCTGGCTTTGAAAACCCAGATGTTGATGCTTCCCTCTCTGGTAACTGTGATTTGGTATTGATGTAATGGTTGGGCAGTTTGGAAGCCTGTCTGCTTGATCTGTTTGTTTCTCTGTCTTGTAAGTTCTGTCTGTATACTTTGAAGCTCAGGGTACTGACCTTTTCCCCCTGAACTAGGTAAATGATATATGTTTGATTGATTAAAGTAAGCTTATTAACCCATTTTGAGTTGCTTTCCTTTAGAAAAGCAGATCTAAGAACCTGTGTTGGCATCCACCCTGGGGATGTTGGGGTGCTTGCCACTACATAGGTGGAGTTCAGGAAATATCAAATAAGAATACAAATAACAACAATCCTAGAACCATACAAAAGCAGCATATATTACTTAATGCCAAGGGAGCACAATGGACCATGTCATGAAAGCTATGAGTTTAGGGAAGGAGAGATCATTATGGGTTGGAGTGGTCAGGGAAGTCCTCATGGAGGAGGTGGCAACTAAGGTGGATCTTGCAGTATGGGTTGAATGTAGACATACAGACCTAGGGTATGAGATAGAATATTTCAGGCAGAGGAAATAATGAGAAGAAAAGCTAGGAGCTGGGCAAATATGGATAAAACAATTTTGAGAAATGGGAAGATAGTCCTGGATGCTTGGAAAATAGCATGTGTATAGAAAAACACTAGGACATAAAACTCAAAAGGTAAGTTGGAATGAAACTGGGATCTGTGTTGAATGCCATCCTAAGGAATTAGAACTTTATTTGCTAAGTTCATTTGCTCAAATGAAATAATGTACATACAATACTTAAATCTTCAAGCACTATGGAAAAAGCTTATTTATTATTATTATTAAATAATGGGGAGCCATTGAAGGTCCTTGAGAAGAGCTATGCTTTAGTAAGATCAATATCATATTAGAGTGGATTAATGAAGGGAGGGAAAGAGAAACCAGACATAGGAATATTCCCTAGTGGTTAGTTGTAATAGCCTCTGTGAGAGTCAATGAGAATTTGAATTAGTTTGGTAGTAATGGAACTAGAAAGAAGGGGGAAAATGTAAGATATTGTGGAGTTAATATCAATACAATTGTAACTTTCAATATTGAACACAAAGGAGATAGGAGAATCAAGCATCATTCAGTTTACATGACAAGGAAAATATTTTAAGAAATAGGGATATTCTGAATGAGGATCAAATTTCAGTGGAAAGTTGCTGATTTAGACTAGCATATAAGTGAAGAAGCAGAAAACCACATAGGATAGTTTTTGAGGTTTTCAAACAGCAGAGTGAATAGTCAAGAAGGATACGGTGATGAACAATTCCAGGGTCCTAGGTAGAATACAAAGAAAACAGTTAAATGTTGGGTTCAAGATCTTTAGGAGGACAAACAAGTCGAAAGGTGGCATGTTTTTTTTTTTTTCAGGGAACCCAGCTCTGGCTTCTCCTTCACTCATGATTTTTTAGTTTTGAAGAATCTTTCATTAATGCATTGACTGATGTTCAAGTTTGTTGAAATTGGTTATGTGTGACTTGACCCACAGAGGAGTCTTTATTAATGAGTCTATTTCATCTTGGAATGATGTATCTAGTGGATTGGCCCAGGAATCTCTCCTTATCCTTGTACCATTCACCATTTCAATTGCTGACTTGGCTAAAGGCATATGCGATATATTTGTCATTTTTAAAGATAAACATGAACTGGAAGGGACATATTTGATACCATAGGCATGGTGCAAAAAATGTTTTGACCAGCTAGAATGATGGGATTAATTTAATAAGATGAAATTAATAGTAATAAATGTAAAGTCTTAGACATCATTTAAACAATAATCTTAAAAAATCTAGGATGGAGGAGACCTTCATAGAAAATAGTCTGGGTGAAGCAGATTTGGGGCTTTAGTGGACAATAAGGCCAAAATTAGTCAGCATATAGGATGGCAGTCAAACAAAGAAATACTCTCTTGGGCTTCCTTATTGTATGTACAGTTACCAAAGTGAGGGAGATGATAGTTCTAGTGTACTCTGAGCAAAACACATTTGTGTTCAATTTAATTTTAATATTTGTTCATTTTAATTCAGTTCAGTTCAGTTTTAAAAGGATATTGATAATCTGTAAAGCACTGATAGGAGACTGGAGATTATGAAATGTGAGGAATACTATGATATAAGGGAAGAAATATGAGCAATTTTAGACATACAAAAGCAAAATGGGCTACCCCAGAAGATTATCAGTTCACTTCCATTGGGAGTTTTCAGCAAATCATACAAAGACTACTTGTGAGAAAATTGTAGGACTTCTGAGTGAAATACAGGTTGTAATACATAGCCTGTAAAGTCCTTTTAACTTTGACATTCTGTGTTTTTGTGATTGTCTGAAGGGCAAGAATGCTTGATATCACCATTTTCTTTCATTGGCATAAATGAGAGCTATATCTCTTTAAGAGATCTTTAAATTTTATTTAAATGCAATTTTAATATAAATTTTAATATATTACTTAAATATAGAAATTTAATATATTAAACCACTAATTTAAAATACATTTCAATTATATTTAAAATACTATTTTTATCTAGAATTAAATTTGAAAAATAGTATCTCTCTATACACAAAATACATGTAAATCTGTGAATTTCCATTTCATACTTGCTTTTAATATATATATGTGTACACACACTTGCACACATTTACATTTATTGCTTTCAAAACTGTTCTGCTTGTCTGTGATTTCTTTTGAACTTCATCCTGTATATTGAAAATATTTCAACATTTCCATTTTTTAAAATTACTACTGTTAACACCTTCTTTCCCTGACCATCCTTCTCCTCCCTCTCTACAGTCCTGGGTCCAATTAAAAATTGAGAAAAAGAAAAAAAATATGTCTTTTTCTGCACTTTGAATTCATCACTTTTTTGTCAGGATGTGGATAACATTTTATATCCTCTGGAGACATGACTGGTCATTACATTGATCAGAATTCTTAAATCTTCCAAAGTTATTTTTCTTTACAATGTTGTCCTTGCACGAATTTTTCTCTTGGTTCTGCCCATTTCACTCTGCATCAATTCATACTATCAAGGATTCTTTGAATTTTTTTTTGTCATTTCTTGTGGAAAATTAAAATTACGTTTCATTCATATAAAAATTTGTTCAGTCATTCCCCAAATGATGGGCACACTGTTAGGTTCTAATTCTTTTATCCTTCCCTCTTAAATTTTTCTACAAGACCATAAAGTCTGTTTTGCATGTAACTAGGACCTCCTTAGGGTTATTCTACTCACTCCACCTTCCCCATCAACCACTGCCACCTTTAGTTCGGTTCATATATGAGTAAGGTTCAAGTGATATTTGTTTACTCCTTCTTTCCTCCATGTTAGAATACTATTCTCATGCACATCAATTATGACAATTATGATGTGTTGGAGGAGTCTGTTATTTGGGTTTTACTACTTTTTAAGTTATTTATTCTCCATCTAAATCTTTTCTTCAGTACTTTTATTTCATTTTTTATCTCTTGCTTAATTTTATGTAAATATTAATTTAATCTTAGTGGAAAACCCATTTTTCCCCTTAGAGTCACTGCTTTCAGTTGTTACAGAGTTACTTGCTCAGTTTTTTTTTTGCAGGAGACAGTCTCTGGAGCTAAGATAAATTTCTAAAAATACTCTGGGATTTTCTTTGATTTATTAATTTTTTCAGTTATAGTTCATGAATTGGAATTTTGTATCAGGGCCATAACTTTGTTCTGTGCTTATGGGCTAGGTGGTTTGCTGTATTTTGTCTTATCCTATATCCCCTGGTATTGATCTTCACTTCCTAAGGTTAGCCCTTGCACACCCTGATCTTTTAATTTTAGAATGCCAAATCTTAAAGGTCTTCTGTAGCATCACAGAACAAAGGTACTTTGTCCTGGTATGAAGTCTAGTCACTGCTATAACCTAGGACTTCCAAAGTGTCCACCCTAGGACTTTCTAATCCTTTTCTAGGACATCTCTGCTAATCGGGGAAGAGAGGGAAGGGGAAAAGCATTGGCATAATATCTTCTATGTTTTTGGTACTTTGCTAAGTGGTTTTTATCTCATTCGATTCTTACAACTCTGCAAGGTACGTGCTATTCCTCCTCCACCTGGAATTTTAAAGTTGAGGAAACTGAGAGGTTAAATGACTTGCCCAGAGTGACACAGCTAGTAAGAGTTTGAAATGAGATTTGAATACAGGTGTTCCTGACTCCAGGCCCAGCATTCCCTCCACTGTGATACCAGCTGCCTCAAATCACTAACTATTGTAGGGATTAAACAAGGAATAGAAGACTGCTTCTATCTCTGAGAAAAAGACTATCAAAGACCCTCCACATCTTATGGTAAGGCAGCCAAATATATTATTTGGTTGAGGTGAATATTGTAATGACAACAAAGTCTCACTTGGAACCATTCACAACAGGAAGTAGTGGTGGGGAGGTCAGGTTGACTTTGTGAAGTTATAAAATGTTTTGTTCTACTAAAATTTGACTCAGATTCATTGTTATGACATCCAGGCTTCTTGAGAGTTGGGAATGCATGACAAGAAATTAGTGAGAAACAGTATGTTTGTTGTCTGAAGACCAGTTTAGTTAAGTACATGGAGGCTTACTAGAATGATGATGTGCATTATTTTTCAAAAAACCATCAGTAATCTTGAAGATGGTCAATTCAGACATAAGCTTAAGGAGGATTTATGATTGGTATTATTAAAGTAATTATCCACACTAAGCATAAGATATTTTATTACTATTGAGACAGTACTCATCCAGTACAATCTCAGTCAATTTAATTCAATCCAATCCAATATAATTCAATAAACCTATTTTAGGTTTTTAACAACCAAATCTATCCCCCATGGGCACCATAAATGAAGAATCACTTTATGTTTTAGCTTTGTGTCTGACATATAGTAAGTATTTTATGAATGATTATTGATTGATTGACTTCATATTTTTATATTTTCATATTTATGCTAAATATGAAAGGTATTGAAAGAATAAAGAAAGATGGTTTAGAAGTCAAGATTTTTGAAACAATTTCTAGTTCTCATTCAATAATTTGTGTGAAATCATATTCAGGGACCCCAATGATTTAGACTGACAGTAAGAAGTTATGCAATCACCTATATATAGTTTATAAATGTCCCTTTCTTTGTATCTCTCTATTTAAAATAAAAAAAAAACTTTTATCAGTTACAATTATAGGATTTATAGTACCACCAAATATGAGCAGATGAGTTTACTTGTACAAATCATAAATTCTTCCTTGGTAGCACTACATCAAAGTATATATCTCTATATACATATGAACACACACATAATACTATGTAGAATATTATTATATTTAATGTATTATAATTAGGTGGGGGCAGCTAGGTGGCACAGTGAATAGAGCACCGGCCCTGAAGTCAGGAGGACCTAAGTTCAAATCTGGCCTCAGACACTTAACACTTATTACCTGTGTGACCATGGGCAAGTCGCTTAACCCCAATTGCCCTCCAAAAAAATAAAATGGAAAAAAAAAGATATCATAATTAGGCATACACACACGTTATGGATATATGGATATATATGGATATGGATAACATGCACATATATGCATGTTATACATGGAAACATAAAAGTGTGTATGTACATATGTCAAAGGATCAAAGTGTCTTTTTTTCAGAAGAAGCATGCACACCTCTTCCCTAAGCACTCTTTATTAAGAGTATCTCCCTACAGTTATCATGGGAAAACCAATAGAATCCTAGGAGACAACTCTTTTGGCCAAATGATATCAGGCTGGCAACCTCCTTCTCTATAGCATCACCCGGCTGATAACCTTTAGTGTTGTTAACTAGGTACCTTTCCACCTATGGCAGCGTTTTATTCATTTCTTAGTGCTTCTAGACACCATAGGCAGGATTCCATCCAACTTCCTGACAATTCTGTGAAGTCAGCCAGAAGAAAAGAATAAGTGAAGAGATGAAAACTGAAGATATAGGAGGACTAGAGTGACAGAAAATGTATGTAAGAGCGATTGAAATATAATATTCAGCAGGAAGTATAGATAGTCCAAATGCTCCAGTGATTAAGAGGTGATATTAGGGCAGGCTTACCAATTGTACAGAATAATAGTGTGCTGTTGGATATAATGGGGATGGGAATGGAGTTCACATGATTATATATAGAACTAGAAGGGACTTAAAAGGACAACTAGTCCAACTCTGTCATTTTATTAGTGAGAAAATGAAGTCTCAGAGAAATTAAGTGCCCTGTCCAAGATCACACACAGAGGACAAGATTTAGGATTTGATTCTGAGTCCTCTGACTGCTGAAGCAATGCTCTTTTTGCTCTTCCACACAGAATAGGATAGTCAATATGAAAGATTCCATATTATGGAGATAGGTATCCATCAGGAAAGTAAAGTTAATTTTTCTCCTGATAAAATCAGAGTTGTCAGGGACCCAATGGTAAGGATCAAAATCAAGAATCAAGGAAGAATTAAGATTATCTCCTTTCTCATAATTTGCTGAATCTTGACTTTTTTGATAGAAATCTCTGTTCTCCATTCTCTCAGTATATTTCCTCTGTACAGTTTAATTTGTTTCCTTGTGGAGTCTGGATCTCATTACTGACCATATCTATGGTAAGTTCACTGGTCCTTAGAACTCCTCCCTGCCTCCCAGTCAGCTGATAACTCCCCATCCTGGGAACACTCCATTATCTGTATTCTTTGGCGTCTATCCATTTAGCTTAATATTATAAAAGACTATGCTGAATTTTTTGCTAATCTATTTTCGTAGAGTAGTAATTTGAATCTTATTCCAGGTTCTTCAAGTGAATATCTTCCTTTATTCTTGGGGGTGTTGTCGCCTACTTTACTGAAAAGATTGGGAACATTTCCTGAGAACATCCTAATATGCCCCCTTCCCGTTGTCTCCTTGCCTCTTTATGACCTCAAAATTTGTCCCTATCTTCACCTATTCTCTTCCATATTGTCAGAGAAAATGGTATGGAGACAGTTACTTTCCAAGGTCAATCTTTCCTCCTGTACTTGTGAGACTATCTCCTTTTGTTTCATTGATTGTTTTAATTTTATCAATTAGCTCCCTTTTAGTATCTTCATATTTTCCTCCCTCTCCACTGATTTCTTTTCCTTTGTCTGTGAAGTTTTCCCTATAAGATAAAAACGGTGCTTCATTGATGTCTAGAGGCAAGTGATAGGTAGAGGTGTGACTTACAAGTCTTTCTCTTTCTTTCCATTACCAAACTTCTTACAAATGCTTGCTATACTAAATTTCAAGTCAATCCAAAAAACATTTATTAAATTCCTGCTATGTTTAATTCAGGAAGGAGCATGGCAGGAGGGAAAGAACTCTGGCCTTATAGACGAAGATCTGGATTCAAGGCCTATGTTTGACAGATACTGAGGGAGCTTCTAAACCAAAAGTCTCAACACTAATGAGATCACTTTCTCACTTTCTCTATCACAGGGATAGAATAGTAAGAGGCCTTAGGTGTTAGGTAGTTAGGTGGATAGAACACTTGGCGTGGAGTTAGGAAGAACAGAGTTCAAATGTGGCCTCAGATGCTTATTAGCAGTGTGATTCTTGGCAAGGCATTCAAGCTCAATTTCCTCACCTGTAAAATGGGGATAATAATAGCATCTACCTTGTAGAGTTGTTGTTGGGATCAAATGATATAATAACTGTAAAATGCTTAGTACAGTGCCTGGAACATAGAAAGTTCTATGTAAATGTTAGCCATTATTATGCTATCATTTCATGTAATACTTTTATTTTATAAATGAACAAATAGAATCCCAGAAATGTGTTTAAGGTCACACTGGCAATTAGTCACTGAGGCAGGATTGGAACTTAGATACTTCCTTTTTTTCCCATCACACTATGGAGTGTTCTTCCTGAGGCAGCTATGTAGAGCAGCAGAAAGCCTGCTTGACATGGAGTCTTTGTCTTTCCATCTACCACCTTTATACATGCTGACCTCTGTATCTCTGCCTCTTGAGATCTTTAGTTTTCTTTAAATATAAGCTCAATTGCCATATATTTCATGATCCTTTCCCCATCCCAATTGCCAGTGGTTTCTCCCTCTTCAAATTATCTTCTGTTAACTGTGCACACATTCTAGTGCCCTAGTAGACTTTAAACTTCTTCAATATAGATATTATTGCATTTTTGTTTTTGTCTCTAGTTCCTAGCCTAGCTGCCATGTAGGATGAATAAATATGTATCAAATTGAATTGATGAAGGGAAATGCAAATAAAATACTAGATTATGTTTTAGAGTGCCATTATTTTCTTTTGGTGGCAGGGGCTGGGTAAACTTCATGCAAGAACTTTCATTTCATTAGGGAGATATTGGGGATATATCAAGAAGTAAAGAACAGAATGTGCCATGTTATGAATGTTGCATAGCACAGAATATATTTAGGGAGGGTGAGAGGTGAAGTATTGTCAAAGGGTATGCCATTAAGAGGGGACTAGAATAAAATAAGCCAGGAAATGTAGGATAGTGCCAGATTGTGGATAACCTTGAATTCCAGACTAAGGATTCTAAACTTGACTGAGTTTAGTGCAGAGCTGTTGAACTCTTTTGAGCTGTTGATTGGCATGATCTAATCCATAGGTCAAGAAATTTAAGCTGGAAGAGATGTGAATGAGAGATTGGAGAGGAGAGGAAGTGGAGGAGGAAAGACTGATGCAATTAGAAGTTACTGCAACAGTTTATATAGGTGAAAATTAAAGCCTATAATAGGGGAATAATGATGATAGAGAAAAAGAGAAGAGGATGGATTTAAGAGATAATTTTGGAAACAGATGTAAAGGATCCTTCGACTAGAATATGATTTAAGAGAAATAAAAATCAAATCAACACAATTGTTTGGAACACCCATACATGACTAAATGATGTAAACAGCAGAATTTGACACTGATACAAGTCTTCTTCCTTTCTTTGTATCCCCAGTGCTTAGCACAGAGCCTGGCACACATATAATAGGCTTGTTGGCCTACTGAGTGACCAAAGTCTAATGGGTGGTCTGCTAACACAGGGAGAAGGAAAGTGTGAATCAGAGACCTCAAATGTTCTTGATAAGATAGGAGGAGTCCATGGTACAAAAAGAAACAAGAGGACATTAAATTTGTTGTGGAAATACTCATTAACAAAAGTCACCAATTGCAGGGTGAAATGAATAAATTCACCAATTCTTTCTTTTTCTTTTCAGATTCTGCTCTATCTTGCCCTGCCTGCCTCCTCTTCCCCACAAACATTTACTAGGCAGCTGTTGTGACTTTGTTAACAGGAAAGCCTTTCCAGTAAAGAGCTAGAAAAATGCTATAAAAGGTCATGGTGTTAACTTGGAGCAGTGTTCTATGTCAGTGACTTTCCAGTTAAATTTCAATGATATAAATTGGTTAATTATAGTAGATCCTTGACAGCTGTCTATTGAATTGACTTGGATTCTGGGATATTATTTACATATCTAGTAATTTGGATTCTTTATTCTTTTCTTAAGGTAATTTCAGAGGTGGACCTGCAGACTGAGTCAATGGACAGAGTGAATCACACTGCAGTGTCTGAGTTTGTGTTCCTGGGACTTTCCAATTCTTGGGATATTCAGCTTCTACTCTTTGCATTTTCTTCTGTGTTCTATTTGGCAAGCATGCTGGGAAACTCCCTCATTATGTTCACAGTGACTTCTGACCCTCATTTACACTCTCCCATGTATTTCCTGCTGGCCAACCTCTCCTTCATTGACTTGGGGATTTCCTCTGCCACTTCCCCTAAGATGATATGTGACCTTTTCAGAAAACGCAAAGTCATTTCATTCTCTGGCTGCATCACCCAGATGTTCTTCATTCATTTGATTGGTGGTGTTGAGATGGTATTGCTTATAGCCATGGCCTTTGATCGATATGTAGCCATATGTAAGCCTCTCCATTATCTGATCATTATGTGTCCAAGAATGTGCACTTTGCTTCTGGCTGCTGCCTGGATTATTGGCTTCATCCATTCAGTGGTCCAGATGGCTTTTATAATTAAGCTGCCCTTCTGTGGCCCCAATGAGTTGGACAGTTTTTATTGTGACCTCCCCCGGTTCATTAAACTTGCCTGTACCAATACATATAGACTAGATCTCATGATCACTGTCAATAGCGGCTTCATGTCTATAGGTGTCTTCCTCATCTTGATCATATCTTACATATTCATCCTAGTCACTGTGCAAAAGAATTCATCAGGTAGTTCCCCTAAGGCTCTCTCTACTCTTTCATCTCACATCCTTGTGGTGATTTTGTTTTTTGTTCCATGCTTATCTTTCTATACATGGCCATTCAACCCATCACACCTAGACAAATATCTTGCTATCTTTGATGTAGTTCTGACTCCCTTTCTAAATCCAGTCATCTACACACTCAGAAACAAAGAGATGAAGTTGGCAATAAGGAGAGTGTGCAGCCAGCTTGTGAATTTCAGTAACATCTCTTAAATGACTTGATGAGGACATATAAATCTTTAATGATTATAAATGAAAACTTAGAAGAACTCATTTGAAGAAGAGAAGATGGTTTGGAACACACTGAATTCCTGGAAGAATATTAAAATGGATTTGCACACTGTTCGAAGGATGGGTATGGTGTAAGTAGAATGGTTGAGGCTATATGTTTGGCAACTATCTACATAAAAATGGATTTACTTTATATTATCAGGAGAAAGCATAGGCAGGGCAAAAAAGAGTTTGATGATAAAATTTGGAGAATGGTTTTATTTAAGTGATAGGAGGAAAAATGTCAAAGAAGGAAACAGGGAAACAGTGGTCAGAAAAGCAAAAGGGAATACAAAGGATTTAGTTTCCCCAGAAGCCCAGTGTAAAGAGTTTCAAGAAAGAGGTGATATTTCACAGTTTCACATACTTCAAGGTGAGGAAAGGGCTAAGAGTTAACTCCTTATTACCAGCTTCAGTACACTTTCCTTTCTTGTGGGTTCTAAAATTATTTATTCTATAAAATAGTCACTTGTCCAATACAAAACAATCAAACAAACTCTCTGCCCCTATCTATTCTTATGAAGAAACTTATCAATGTATTTTTGGATAATTGAAGTATTAATACTATTCATATTGTGATATTTAAAAATATTTTATTACCATTTGCTTTGAAGTTCCTTTGTGAAATTGTTTGATTTAGATTTGATCTGCCTGACATTTATTTTGTACTTAACAAAGAATATTCCCCAATTCTTCTAGGTTAGGCTCTTCTCAAATATTGTTTGAAGATGGCTTTTTTTCCCTATGAGAATTTTTTGAAGCAATGTGAAACATTGTACTCTGTGTTAACCTGCTTGCCATTTAGTACTCCTTGTGATTACTACTTTTGTTCTTTTACATATATTCACTCTGGGCTTCCAATAAGATTCTGTAAAAATAGTCTCCAGCCTTCTTGTGAGTTTTAATTTTTTACTCTCATTATCTCCCAAACTAAAATTTGCATTTAAATTTTTTTCCTTAAAATTATGCAATTTCACAGGAGATTCATCTGGTTTTCCATCTCCCACCAAAATATTTATTTATGCATTCTTCCCCATCTCTTTCCCCAGTAGAATTTAGCCTCCTGGAGATGGTCAGTTTCATCATTGTGTTTGTAATCCCAGTGGTGGTGTAGTGTCTTAAACATAATAGGTGCTTAACAACTGTTTGTTGGTCAATCGATTCACCTGGAAATGATTTTGTTTCGACTATTATTATACTGGAACCTATCCAAATTAATCTCTTGCACTACTTCCTGCTAACTGATAAGGATTAAGGTGAAGTGTTTTACCCTTTCCTCTTTATTGAGAAGACCACTGGTATACTAGAATGATATATTTCCTTTGTTTCATGCCCTAAATACACTTTGACTTCTGTTCTGATGAACTCTGTTAACCTATTTTTGTATAATTAAAGCCTCTTATTATGAATAGGCTTGCTTTGCAGTTTCTTCATTCATCATTTCTAAGTCATTCTAATTATCCCAATTTGGTGATTCATAGTTCGCTTCTATTATACTTAAATGAGGAAGAAGAAAGGGAAGGCAACATGCATTTACTAAGTGCTTACTATATCTTAGTCACTATGCTAAGCACTTTACAGATATCTCGTTTGATTCTCGAAAAAACCATATGAAATAGGTACTGCTATTCTCATTTTACAGTTGAGGAAACTGAGGCATATAGTGGTTAAATGACTTACTCAAGGTCATACTACTAATAAGTTTCTGAGGCTGGATTTGAATTCAGGTCTTCCTGATTCCAGGCTTAGCATTCTATCCATTGTGCCACCTAGCTACAAATTCAATTGAACAAATATTTATGAAATGCTTACTCTGTAGAAGGCATTTGTGTTATGTTCTAGGGATACAAATCTAAAATAAAATAGTTCCTGCCTTCAAGGAATTTACATTCTGCTGGGGCTGTACTTGGTGGATGGGGAGTGGGATAAATCAAGAATAAGTAATTATAAAATACAGAAAAAGTAATACAAATTAATTTTAAGAGTGAGAAAGTGCTAGTACTTGGAGCAATCAGGCCAGGCCATGTGTGGTAGTTAGACCTGAACTGTGCTTTAAAGGAAGCCAGGAATCCTACTTGTCTCTACAGAGATGATGTAGTACTTTCCTTATGTTGGGCATGGCATAGAACTCCTTGCGATTTTGGACCTCTTTGGTCTTATGGTTCATTACTCTAAGTCTTACGTTCTTTCATCATTATTCCTCAGTTCTCCCTATCCCAAACATTTATTAAACGTTTATTATAATCTGTCATTCTACTCCTTTAAATTGTGATCAGATTTTAACTCTTCATCTACTTATCCATCTATTCATTCATTCGTTCATATATGCTATCAAATTCCATTACTTCATTCATTCCACAAAAACCTACTGGACTTAAATTGTTGCTGTATACATTATAAGGAATTGTGGTATATGCAAAGAAGAACGATATTTTGTCAGGCCCTCAAGGACTTTATAATCTAATTGTAAAGGGAAAGCATGCAATTACAAAAAGTTAAATGACACAAGAGATGTTAAATATAGGATATATATATATATATATGTATAGAGCATACATGTGTGTACGTGTGTGTGTGTATGTGTGTGTGTGTGTGTGTGTGCGTGTGTAACCTAGGTGGCCCATGAGCCATTTTACCTGACATTGCCTACGTATGATTTGGGATTGGTGGACAGAAAGTAATCCCTGTGGACCTGTGTGAGAGCAAATCCACAATGAGAGAGAATGAACTTTGGGAGGAGGACTTGTAAGGAAAAGTCAGTTCCTCATCATGTCCCTGATTTCCAAATTCTATTATCCCTGTATAGATCTTGCCCTAAAGAGAGTCTGGAGGAGCCAAGATAGTGGAATAAAAGCAGGAACTTGCTTGAGCTCCCTCTCCAACCACATCCAATACCTGTAAAATATGACTCTAAATAAATTTTAGAGCTATAGAACCCACAGAGTGACAGAGAGAAACAAATCTCCCACTGAAGGTAGCCTGGCAGGCCAATAGGAACAGTCTATTGCACAGGGCTGAGAACCTAGTGCAGTCCCATTCGAGCCATGCAGGACCTGACCAGTGGCCCAGACTGACCAAAGCAGACTTCAGAAGAGTGAATCACTGGCAGCTGTGGCAGTTTCCAGACTTCTCAACCCCTAAACACCAAAGAGAAAGTAAAAGGTCAGTGGGGAACCCTGTCAATCTTGCCTGAGAGAAGAGCATGGTCAGTCCCCTGCCTAGAGTCAGTGGTAGAGGAATTAGGCTAGATATAGAGGTGGGGAAGCTCTGTCCTTGAGGCCATATATGATCTTCTAGGTCCTTGGGTGCAGCATTTTGACTGAGTCCAAGTTTTACAGAACAAATCCTTTTATTAAGGGGATTTGTTCTATGAAGTTTGGATTCAGTCAAAGAGCCACACTTGAGGACTTAGAGGGCCACATGTGGCCTTGAGGCTGAAGATTCCCCACTCCTGGGCTAGAATTTGGGGAAGTAAAAGAAATAATTTAATTTATGAGTGTGAAATGATATATATTTAAAATATTCAATGGATATTACTCAGTTGCCACTTCATGAAACAATGGTTTGAAAACTGGTCCAGAAAAGAGCCAAAAGGGACATTCACACCTCTTCCTAACCATCTTTTATTAACTCATCTCCCCTTAGTTATCATGGGAAATTCAACAGAATCCTAGGAGACAATTCTTTTGGCCAAATGATTTCAGGCTGGCAAACCACAGCTTCTGCAGCATCACTTGGTTGCTCCCTGTTAGTATTGCTAATGAGCTGCTTTTCCACCATTTTATAATGCTCTTAGTGCTTCTGGTCACTCTAAGCAGGAGCCAGCTGAGGTCTGAGAGGCCCTCAGACTTCCCATCAATGCTGCAATGTCAGGTCCTGTGAGAGAAGAGGTAAGTGGCAGATATAGGAACAAGAGAGTTCACACCTCCATATTTCAGGGGTGACCAGACAATGATAAGGCAGGATTAGCTATTGCAGAGGATGATAAAGAACTGCTTCTTTCGAGGATAGAATTCAAAAAGGGGGAGGTAAGAAGAGGCTAAACACAGTAAAGGAGAATCAGTTTGAAGAATTTCAGATTATGGAGATGGGCATATACACCTGAAAAATGCATCTAATTTCATATGGTAGAAGTGTCAGAGATTCCATGGGAAGGACCAAAATTGAAGAGGAAAATAAGAATCTAGTTTATCCCATTCCACTCTATTTACTGAGCTCCTGTTTCTGATGAAAATCTCTTGCCTTCTCTGTATTCTCTGAATATCACATCTGTTCAGTTTTGCTTTGCTCTCTATGCTGTCTAGGCTTCATTGTTGACTCTTTCCATAGTCAACTAGCTTCAATTCTAGATTCTATTCCTTATTAGACTTTCTTTGCTTGCCATGAAAAACTCTAGCACTGGGAATGTCCCTTTATCTGTCCTTCTGTCTTCTTTCATGTCCATCCATGCTGGTTAGTTCTAGAGAGAGTTACAGACCCCAACTGGTGGGGTTCACCGCGAATTTAAACTATTCAAACTCACCCAGGCCCTTGTTGTAAAGCTAAGCTTTTCTTTGTTTCTTCTTAACCTTATCAATTTGACTGTGGTCGTGATTCTAAACCTTTTCCCACATTAGTCTCCTATCCTATTAGTCTCCTATCCTATTCACCTCTCACTCTCAGCAGGGAGCCTTGTCTCTTATTTTACTGAAAAAGGAGATACTGCCTATCATTTGAGAGCTTCCTAATTTTCCTTCCATTTACCTGTTGCCATACTTCCTCATCACCTTTCTTATTTGTCTTCTCCTATTCTCCTCTTCTCTCTTTTGTCTTAGAGGAGTAGATTTGGAAAAACTTTATTTTCAATGTTAATCTCCCCACCTGTGCGTTTGAGACATCATTTTTTATCTCTCCTCTGGTTCTGTTGCGTCCAATTTTTCCTCATGTTAAAAACACACAAACCTCTCAATCCTCATGCACTTTTGACTTGTGATTCTTTTTATTTCCTTTAATTACCAAACCTCTGTACTAACTTTCAGTTTCATCCAGCAAACACTTATACTCTATGTCCTACTATAGGACTAAATCATGATAAGGTAACATGGTGAGCTGAATCATGGAGTCCTGAAGATCTGAGTTCAATCTGACTAATCTATTTCCATTTCTGGGGATGATTTTCAAACTAGTTCCCAACATTGATATAATTACTTTTTCCTAGTATCTGCATCATACCTTAAAAATCATCTAGTCCAACTCCTTTATTTTATAGATGAGGAAATCAAACCCCAGAAATGCTAGATTCCTAATTAAATAGACTCACAATTGGAAAATAGGTACTTCTACTCTTTTCATTATGCCAGGCAATGCTCTCCCTATTCCTTTCCCTATCTGCCTTCGCTCCCACTGAGCCCACAGCAGTCTCCATATCCTAATTTCTACTGAAACAGTGTGGTATGGTGGGAAGTATATTAGCCTTGAAATCAAATTACTAAGATTTGGGTTCTAGATTTCTCACTTTTACCTTATAAGATTTCACAAGGTCTCAGCCTCTTAATCTATAAAATGAAAGAGTTGAACTGGATGGCTCCTCCTACTTCTAACATTTTGGGGTTCACTTATCACATCCTACCATATGTTGTTAGTTCATTCATTATAATCTAGGGCAAGAATCTGACAATGTTACTCCCCTGGCTCAAAAATCTTGTGTCTCCCTCTTGTCTATAGAATCACATTCAAACTCCTCAGTCTTACTTTTTAAGATCTCTATATTCTCACCCCAACCTATATTTCCATTTCTTATTACTTTAAATCATGACTTTCTGTCTTAGGCAAACTAGCAGTTCCTGAAACTCAGTATTCCATCACCTATTTCCACATAGGCTATTTTTGTGCCTCTTGTAATGTTTAGCTTTCTTCAAGCCTCGACTAAAGTATCATCACCTGCATGAAGCCTTTCATGGACCTAGAAGATGCCTATGCTCTCCCCTTCTTCAAATTACCTTCTCTTACTTATCTGTGTACATGTTCTATTGCTCTAGTAGAAGTAAGTTCTTTGATTGTCTACATTACTTAATTTTTGTCTTTATCTGAAGTGTGTAGCTCAGTGCCTTTATTATTGTAGCTGAATAATGTTTAATAATTTTTGAAAGGAAGTTCAAACTGAGAAAAACCACAAACTCCTACCAATTGAGTTTATTGAAAATTTACCTTATTCAAAATCACCTGGGCCCTAGTTGCTACATAGTAAGGCTTTTCTTTGTCTCTTGCTAATCTTACCTATTAGCTATTTGTCTCTTGCTAATCTTACCTATTATTACATAATCTAGCTGGTGCAGTGGATAGAGTGTTGGCCATGGAGTAAGGAGGACCTGAGTTCAAATTTGGCCTTGGACAAATTTGTAACCCTGGGCAAGTCACTTAACCATGCTTGCCTCAGTTTCCTCATCTGTAAAATTATCTGGAATAGGAAATAGCAACCTACTTTAGTATCTTTGCCAAGAAAATTTCAAATGGAGTCACAGAGAGTCCTTTGCAGCTGAAAGGACTCAACAATCTTACTTATTTACCCACAATAGGCAAAATAATTAGGTTTTTAAAAATTCTACCTACCTTCCCTCACTCTCAGTAGGTGATCTTGTCTCTTATTTTAATGAAAAAGTTGAGATGGCCTACTGAGAGCTCCCTGATGTTCACTGCACCTCCTCTCCATCTTCATTATCTATTATCTTCTCTCATTCTACTTTTCTTCCTTTTGTTTTTAGAGGGAAAGATTTGGGGATAACTCCTTTTCAAGGTCAATCATTCCACTCCTGTTTCCTTAGAGGGTTATTGCCATTTTATTAGCAGGTGGTTGTGAAGGTATCATGAAGGTACCATCATTTAAGTAGATAAATATTGGGTGTGGCATTCAAGGAGCAGCGGCCACTTAATATGGGCCATGTATGGAGGTGGGATAGCATAGCATGTGTACATAGAAGGCACAAGGTCTAATCTGATAATAAAATAGTGCATCTGGAAGACAGTAGAGTGAGAATAAAGTTGGCACTGTCAAGTGACTCCAGATTATGAATAACTTTGATTCAGTTCCAGGCTAAGGATATTGAACTTGACTAGGATTTGTTTATAAGGGAGCTGTTGAAGAATTTTGGTCAGAGGATTAACCTGATCAGATCTTTTCACTAGGAAGATTAATCTGGAAACAGTGTGAAGGATGGATTGGAGGGATGAAACTGTGGAGATGGATAGGAAATAGGTTAGGGCACTGTTGCAGCAATCTGTACAGGTAGTTATGAAAGCCTCTACTAAGGCCATGAGGATAGATAGCAATGAACAGATTTAGAATTACTTGGATAAAACCTTGTATCTAGTATATGGTTGGGGGGAGGGAAGGGAGAGAGAAAAGTCAAATTAACAGCATGGTTTTGAACACAAGTGACTAAGTGAAAAATGTTGCCATTAACAGAAATGGGTGTGGGGACAGATAATTAGTTCATTTTGTTATTGGTTGACTCTGAGCTACTTGTGGTAGACATCAACTTGGAGAGGTACCTTATGCATTTCCAGATATGGGTCTGGAACTCAGGATAAAAAACCCAAAGATTTGGGATTTATCTGTAGAGAGATGATAGAAGAAACTATACCAATGAATGAAGTAGCTGAATAAAATAGGTAGAGTTGGTGGAGAAAAGAGTGTAATCAGAATCATGGGGAACTCTGGCCTTAATGCGTTCAGAGACAAAAAGGGAACCAAGGAAGGAGACTGAAAAGGAAGAATTATTAGGGCAGGAGAACCAAGACAGTAACGTGTCTTGGAAATTAGAGTGTATTCATAAGGAGTGGGAGGTGAAGAGTGTCAAAAGCTCCAGAGGGGAAAAGGAGGATTTAAAGAGAAAATGCTTTGAATTTGACAAGGTCCCTAGTGAATTTTGAGAGAATGGTTTTAGTAATCTAGGAGTTTAAGCTGAAGGTGCTGAAGACTCCCTCATTGCATGGTGAGGAAGGGGAAACATTGAGTGTAGACAACTTTTTCAAGAAGTTTGTCACTGAAGGGGAGGAGAAAGATGTGATAATAGGTGGATGGGGAGAAAGGTAAGGAGAGAAAGCCTTTTTATAATTGTGGAAACCAGAAAACATTTATAGGCAAATGAGGAGCCAGTAAAGAGAGAGATTAAAGATGTATGAGAGAGGAGATTATTGTTAGAGCAATGTCCTTGAGGAGCCTGGAGTGGATAGGATTGAAGGTGCAATTAGAAAGATTAACCTTGGGAAAGAGTAGGGATGCTTTATTCTCTGAGACAAATAGGAAGGAGGACAGTGAAGTTACCAGAAAATTTTGAGGAGTGAAAGAGTAGAGTCAAAGGATTCCTCACAATGGACCCAATCTTCTTAGGGTAGCAGGAGATTAAGCTATCTGTTATAAGTGTAGGGGTTAGAGGATGGGATGGGGACCAGAGTGCAGCAGGAAAAAAGATTTGAAAATGTTTCTGTGGGGAATGAGATAGAAAGTGGGTATTATGTAAATATGATTATTGTGGAGCAACAAGAAAGGTCCAGGTAAGGTAATATAGTAGAAACTTCTTACAGGTGAAACCAGCAATGCTAAGCAGCTGGAAAGGGGAACAAAAGAAAAGGGTGACATGGTATTAACAGGTTGGAATGGGCAAAAGACTTGGTATGGGACTGCTTGGAATAAGCATGAGCATGAAGGAGCTTAGCTGAGGTTATGCAGCAGATTATCTATCATCTATCTATCTATCTATCTATCTATCTATCTATCTATCTATCTAATGACTCTCCCCCAATCCAGTAGGGGAGAACTTGTTCCTTAAGATAATTTATCCTGGCTTCTATTCTGATGTACTATTATCAGACCTGATTAACTCTACATGAGTGACTAACTGGAAGAGTTAGGAAGAGGATAGTTTGGCAGGTGAGTTTCTTTTCCTGGGATTCTCCAAGAGGCTTTCAGTAACATGGCTGTGGTTGTCTGGGTTGTCCATCCTTTCTTACGTGATGCTATTGATGGTTCTGACAGGTATACCTCTAGCATGGGCAGCCAGCTGGAAATTTACATGATGTGTATGTTTCCCTGGTGATTATCTGTAGTATGTGGCTGACTCAGCTTCAGAAACACATGTAATTTATGACACCCTCAATCTTCAATCACTGGGGCAGATTGTTCACAACACTGTTCAGTTCTGCTTCATGCTCTGACTTGACCACCACCTCCTAGCACAGGTTTCAAGTGCTAAATGCAAATAGGTGTCACTCCTGCCTTTTATGGATGCCTTGTGATGGTAATGGCATTATCAGCTAGAATTTATATAGCACTTTAAGGTTTGCAAAGCACTTTCTATACCTTGTTTAACTTGCTCCTCCTAACAACTCTGTGAAGTAGGTATTCCTGCCAATTGAGGGATGACTTGAATTCATGTTTTCCTGATTCCAAGTCCCCCACTCTATCCTCTGTGCCATCTGATGGTATGAAAGTATTATACAATGTAGTACTAATAAGGACAATAACAGTAGCTCATTTTTACAAAGCCCTGTTCAGATACCAAGAACCTATTCTATTGTTCAGTTATCACTAGAGTCCTATGAGGTAGGTAGGGCAGAGAATACTATTCCTATTTTATAGTGGAGAAACTAAAGGTCAAAGAAATTAAGTGACTTGGCTAAGGTGTTGCAGAAAATAAATGCCAGAGTCTGAACTTGATATTGCTGAGAGAGAAAGAGAGAGAAAAAGAGAAACAGACAAAGACAGAGAGACAGACAGAGAGAGACAGAGAGAGACAGAGACAGAGAGAGACAGAGACAGAGACAGACAGGTAGGGACACCGAGATATAGACAGAAGGAGGGAGACACAAAAAGAGACAGAGACAGAGAGGGAGAGACAAATTTTATAAATCTATATCTACCTATCTATATGTCTATCTCTGTCTCTTTATATCTCTATCTAGATATCTATCCATCCATCTATCCATCTATCTATCTATCTATCTATCTATCTATCTATCTATCTATCTATCTAATCTTCCCTACTCCTCTCCCCTCCTCTTCCCTCCCCTCCTTTTCTCTACTCTCCCCAGGTAAATCATGGCAGAAGTCACTTCAGGGGATGTGGAGGCAATCATCTCATCTAGATAAGAGTTAAATTTGGTTATTATTAATTACTTCATTTCCAAGGAAGACCCTAACCATCATTCTTACTACTTTCCTTAAGGGAAAAGTCAAGAAAGAGTTGTAAGCTGGAGAAACAGTATGTCTTAATGCTTCTTGAGAAACTAAAAAGGAAGTTTTAGAAATATTATTTTTAAAAATATTACTCTACCACATCATTCCCAGTATTTTGTCTTATTTTTTTACATTTTTTTCTGAACTTAAACACCAGAAAAGAGCATTTACATAAATACAGCAGAACAGAAAAAAGATTTATTATTATGAAATTGAATCTTAATTCCACCCCACTCATTAATAATATATGTACATATGCATATGTGTGTCATATACACACATATACATACACATATGTTATTTTAAAAACCATTCTGCTTGGACTTCCTTCTGAATTTCCTTCTGTTTTCTTTTGTGCATTTAAAAATGTTTTAATAGTCCTCTTTTTTTTAGACATCACTATTGCTAACTCTTTTCTAGTAATTTGGAATCTCTTGTCTTTTTCCTTTTACAGGTAACACAAGAGATGATCCTGTTGAGTCAATGGATAAAGAGAATTATTCTGTGGTGTCCGAATTTGTATTCCTGGGACTTTCCAATTCTTGGGATATTCAACTTTTTCTCTTTGTGTTCTCTTCTGTGTTCTACTTGGCAAGCATGCTGGGAAACTCCCTCATTGTGCTCACGGTCACCTCTGACCCTCACTTGCACTCCCCCATGTATTTCTTGCTGGCCAATCTCTCCTTTATAGACCTAGGGATGTCCTCTGTCATTTCCCCTAAGATGATGAGTGATCTCTTCCGAAAGCACAAAGTCATCTCATTCTATGGTTGCATCACTCAGATGTTCTTTATTCATCTGATTGGTGGTGTTGAGATGGTGTTACTCATAGCCATGGCCTTTGACAGATATGTAGCCATATGTAAGCCTCTCCACTACCTAATTATTATGTGTCCCAGAATGTGCATTTTGCTTCTGGCTGCAGCCTGGATTGTTGGCTTCATCCATTCAGTGGCCCAACTGGCTTTTGTAGTCCACTTGCCTTTCTGTGGCCCTAATGAGTTGGATAGTTTTTATTGTGATTTTCCTCGATTTATCAAACTTGCTTGCACAGACACATATAGACTACAGTTCATAGTCACTGCTAACAGTGGCTTCATGTCCCTGTGTGTGTTTTTCATCTTGATTATCTCCTACATTTTCATCCTAGTCACTGTTCAGAAGCATTCATCAGGTGGTGTCTCTAAGGCCCTCTCCACTCTGTCAGCTCATATCACTGTTGTGGTTTTATTCTTTGGTCCATTGATCTTTGTTTATACAAGGCCACATACTACATCACGTCTTGATAACTTCCTTGCTGTCTTTGATGTAGTTCTTACACCCTCTCTGAATCCAATCATCTACACCTTAAGGAACAAAGAGATGAAGGTGGCAATGAGGAGAGTGTGCAGCCAGTTTGTGAGTTTCAGGAAAATCTCTTAAGTGATTTGATGAAGATATGAGAACTCTCTGTTAGAAGGATTATTAAAGTCTGGAGGAAGAGCTTATTTACAGGAGAAAAGAGTTAGATTTTGAAAACACTCAATTAGAGGTATACATAATAGAAGCTGAAACCAAAGGCACATAGTCAAAGATAAATAAGGGCCATGGTCCTACAAGAATGATTCCAAGAATGCTTATGCCCAGAGTAAATTGTGATTGTGAGTGAAGTTTCTGAAAAACACAAAATACTTTAAAGAAGTTATGTTGGGGCAAGAAGAACATTTAAAAAATGGAATGGGATGATTTAAAGAAGGCAGAACTACTCAATCCTTATTTTGCTTCTACCAAGGAGAATGATCTTTGGACTGGGAAACATAGAGCAGTCATAGTTATTAGGGATCTGAAGTGAAGACAAGTGTGGATGGTAAGAAAGCTGCCCTCAATGATTCAAATCACCAAGTCTAGATGTACTACATCTCATAGTCCTGAAAAAACTGATGAAAAACTGATTGCTAACTGATGGGACAGTTAATAATATTTAAAAAATCACGGAGTATGAAATAGAAATGGCCTTTAAGAAATAATGAAATGGATGTTTTCAGAGAACCCTGGGAAGATCTGTATGAAGTAATATGAAGTGAGCAAAATTAAGAGAATAGTTTATACTGTGACAATAACACTGTAAGAATGAACAAATTTGAATTACTTAAGAATTGTGTCAATGCAATGGCTAATGATTTCAGAGGACCAATTATGAAGAATCACTATTCACCTCCTGGCAGAGAAGCGATGGATTAAATATGCAGAATGAGATATCTTTGGACATGGTCAATGTAGAAATGTCTTTATTTTTTAAGAAAGAAAGATACTGAAACCTTAAAATTATAACTAGTTTGACTGGTTCCAGATATTCCAGACTATATTGTTAATGGAACAGCTTGTAGTTTAGAAGAGGAAGTTATGATCACTCTGGGCCAGCATGGATATCAAAAGTAGTAGTGCTTTTGGGTAGCTCTGGACTTTAGTTTTCTAAGCCCTAATGTGAAAGCATATACTGAATGATTTTTAAAATCCTTCCAGATTTTTTTTTTTTTTGCTTTTTGGAGGGCAATTGGGGCTAAGTAACTTGCCCAAGGTCACACAGCTAGGTATTTTTTTTTGTTTGTGTGTTAAGTGTCTGAGGCCAGATCAGAACTTGGGTCCTTCTGACTCCAGGGCCGGCACTGCGCCACCTAGCCGCCCCATCCTTCTAGATTTTAATCTATGATTCTAAACTGTTCATGTGAGATTAACCTTATTTCCTTTTGTGATGGAGTTACTATATTGATTATGTAGATAATTAAGTAGATAATTCTTGAATTTCAGAAAAGCATTTGACAATTTGCTAATGATTTCTTTTTGGCAACGAAAGATATGGGCTGGATGACATGCTTAGATATAGTAGATAGTAGAGGTACAAAGGACAGTAGTTTGGTCTATCTACTGAAGATGATTCATATCTAAGAAGGGCAGGTCACTTAACCTCTCTCAGTCTAAGTTTCTTCATCTGTAAAATAGGGATAATAATAGCTCCTACTTCCCAGGGTTGTTATAAGGATAAAATGAAATGATATTTGTAAAGTGCTTTGAAAACTTTAAAGATCAATGAAAATGCTATTATTAGTATTGTTAAAGTTCTAACCGAGTTAAAAAAATAAACTTTATAAGTACAGGGTAAGGGATGCATGGTTAGATAAGAGTTTGTTTACAAAATTCCCTGGGAGTTTTAGTGGCCTGTGAATTCAATTTGAGTCAATCGAGTGACATGTCATTAAAAATGTGACCAATGTGACTCGAATGCTGCATTAATAGAGATGAAGTATCCAGGACAAGGAAGATAGATGTTAGTCCTTCTGGCTGCATCACATATTCAATGTTGTGTTCCCTTCTGGAGTGCCACATTATGGGAAGGATGTTTTGAAACTGGAGTGCATCCAGAGGAGGATGAACAGAAAGGCAAAGAAATTAAAGGTTTTGGAATATGAAGATTAGTTGAAGTACTTGAGGTTAATTAGATTGCAGAAGAGAAAATTTTAGGAAGGTCAAGATAGGTAGTGTCAAGTATTTGAAGGACTGCCAAACATAAGAGGGGGTAGAGGGACAGTTAGGTGGCATGGTGAATAGAACACCAGCTCTGGAGTCAGGAGGACCTGATTTCAAATCTGGATTCAGACATTTGACACACTTACTAGCTGTGTGACCTTGGACAAGTCACTTAACCCCAATTGTCTTGCTTTCCCCCATCCAAAAGAAAAAAAAGAAGGGGGGTTAGAGATATTCTGCTCAGACCCAATCTGTCTCTGTACAAGTTTTGGTTATGCAGTTATGTTTGACTCTCCATGAGTTTTTTTCTTGGCAAAGTTACTGATGTATCTTGCCATTTCCTTCTTCACTGTGTGAGGAACTGAGGCAAACAAGGATTAAGTGACTTGACCAGGATCCCACAGCTAATAAGAATCTTAGGCAAGATATGAACTCATATCTTCTTGACTCCAGGCCCAGTGCTCTATCCACTGCATTGTCTTTCTTTAGAAGTTCCAGAGAAGCTGATTTCAACTTGATGTATAGAAGAAATTTGTGCAATTTGATGTGCAAATGATGTACAAATATGATGGTATGGACTGCCTTGGGAAGTAGGGGGTTGTTTCTCGTAACTGGAGGCTTGCTTTTTTTTGGATTAAATTTTGTTTTCAATGAACAATCATTTATTTATAATACCTCTCCTTCTCTCCTGACCCCCAACACTGGAAAAAACCCAAACCCAATAAAAATCCTTGGAATAAATTCATAGTCAAGCTAAAGAAATTTCTACATTGACCATATCAAAAAATATATGACTCATTATGTCCATTTAGTCTATTACCTCTCTGCCAGGAGGTAGGTAGTAATTTTTCATCATTAGTTCTTTGAAATCATAATTAGTCATTGTGTGGCACAGTTCTTAAGTAATTAAAATTTGTTCCCTTTTAAAATGTGGTTGTTATAGTAGAAATTGTTCTTCCCCCCCACTTAAATTTGCATTAGTTCATACAAATCTTCCCAGGATTCTCTAAACTAGTCATTTCATCATTTATATAAAATTGTATTCCATCTTATTCATGCATCATAGTTTTATTCAGCACCAGAGATTTTCTAGTAGGAGCAAATTAAGCACTTCTTGGCAATGTTTAAGAGGGAAATATGGATTAAAGAGGGGTTTGAGTAGATGACCCCTGAGGTGTCTTGTAATTCTGAAAATTTGTAATTCTGTAATGTGGGTGGAAATGCACAGTCGGAAACCTGTTGGAATTTTAAGGCCAGGGATATGAACTGACAGTTATCTTCATAATTAAGATAGTTGGAACCATGAAAGTAGATGAAATCGCCAAGAGGAAATGCAGATAGATAGAGTTTTGAGGATGGGATTTGAGAAATGCCTAGAATAAATGGCAAAAATTCATGGAGACAATGTTGTAGTGGTCAGAAAGAAAAGGAAACCCAAACAATCATGAACAGAGAAGTCTAGGATAGAGTTTTATTAAAGGAAGGATTGGTTGATAGGTACAAATGCCACAGAAAGAGAATTAGAAAAGCTTTAAGGTTGGGGTTAACTGCTAAGCACCAATTGCAGTACAAATTTCTTTCTTGCAGATTTCTAGAACTACTTATTTGAGAAAGTAATTTTCTCAACTAGGAAAAAAACCAGCCAAACCCCCCAAATAATCCCTTTCTACTCTTTTATTTAATAAAGAACCTTATCTATTTATTTATTTATTTATGTTTTTTGGAGGGCAATTGGGGTTAAGTGACTTGCCCAAGGTCACAAGACTAGTTTTTGTGTTAAGTGTCTGAGGCCGAATTTGAACTCGGGTCCTCCTGACTCCAGGGCCAGTGCTCTATTCACTGCACCACCTAGCTGCCCCACCTTTTCTTTTTTTCTTTTTATAATTTATTTTTAAATAGAATATTACTACCAATTCAGTATTATAGCTTCCTCATTTTAAACTATTTTACTTCATTTTTACTGTTTTGTAAATTGGGAAGCTAAATGATATAGTATAAAGAATTTTGAAACTAGGTTTGAGTTCTGACTTCATACTTTATCAATTGTTTGGTACTGGATCTTGGTGTCTTTCTCAGGAAAATGGGGATAATAATACCTATACCATTTACCTCACAGGACTATTGTGAGAATAAAGTAAGATAATGTATATAAAAATACTTTAAATGTAAAGGGTTATTATATAAATGGAAGCCACTTTTATTGGTCTATCGCTTACCTCTATCATTATATTTTTATTGTGTCAGCATTTACCCATACATACTCTTAAAGATTTTGTAGTACTTCCTTTTTTCAGTGAAAATTTTACCCTACTGATATGTTTCCCTCACACGCAATGTTGCATTTTCTTGCTTAAGTTATAGTAAAGATTCCTTCAGAATTATATCTTCTGTCATTTTTTATGGATGTCAGTGAACTTCCTCTTTCTTTTTTTCTGATAGAAATTCAATTCAATTTATTTTTGACTTGATTCAATTTAATACAATCCAGTCCCCCTAGTAGATAATTTCATTTTTGTATTTTCATTTTCATTGTCTAGCAGTGTCTGGCATACAGTAGATACTTCATAAATGTTTGTTGATTGATCAAATTTAATCCAATTCAACAAGCATTTATTAAGCACCAATATATTTAAGGCACTATCCTTGGTATTGGGGCTACAACTGGAAAAAAAACAAACAAACCCAATCTCAAAACCACACAAATAGTCCCCACCCTAGAGGAGCTTACATTCTATTGGAGGAGGGGAACACAGCATGTACATAGATAAGTAAATACCCAGTATTTTTACTTTACATGTAAAGTAAATATAAAGTAATTTCAAGATTGGGAGTGGGGTTGGGGTAGAGAAGGGTACTAACAAAGATGTGGTGGTAGTGCAAAGGATTAGGCATCAGAACTAAGCTTTGAGGGGTATTAGGGTTAAGAATTATAGCTGAAGTCTTGATGTACTTTGAACCTTAACTCTCTGGTTTTCCCTTAACTTAATAAGGCTCCATTCTTTTTGTCTTCTTTAAAAAAATTTTTTTTGGTCTTTATTAATTTGTTTGTTTACTTTTAGTTTACAGGATTCTATTCCACAATTCCTTGAATTTCAAATTTTTTCCCCTTCCCTCCCTTCTGCCCCCTTGCCCCCAGCCATGGCGGCATACAATCAAATATAGGATCTGCAAATAGTTTCACATTAGACATTAGTCAGGTTATAAAGAAAGATTGCAACAGATGGAATGAACAATGGGAAAGACGAAACAAAACCAAACAAGAAAAAGACAGAGAGCAGGTAGTTGGCTTCAATCTGCATTCAAACTCTGTTCTTTCTAGTACTTTCTCTGAATGTAGACATCTCTCTCCATCATGAATCTTTTGGAGTTGACTTATAACCCTGCATTGCTGAGAAGAGTCCAGTCTATCAAAGTTGGTCATCACATATACGTTGTGTCTATAATTCTGTACAAATTTCACCTGGTTCTGCTCTTCTCACTCAGCATCAGTTTGTATAAAAGCCTCTCTAGGTAAATGTGAAGTCCACCTACTCCTCATTTCTTATAGCACAATAATGTTCCATTACATTCATATACCACAACTTGTTTAGCCATTCCCTAATTGATGGACATACCCTTAATTTCCAATTCTTTGCCACCACAAAAAGAGCTGCTATATTTTTGTACATATGGGTTTTCCTCCCACTTCTATGATCTCTTTGGGATATAACCCTAGAAGTGGTAGTGGGTGGGTCAAAGGGTATGAAATTACTTATAGCCCTTTGGGCATAGTTTCAGATTGCTCTCCAGAAGAACCGTTGAATCAGTTCAAAAGTCTACCAGCAATGCATTAGCGCTCCAATTTTTCCACATCCTCTCCAGAATTTGTCATTTTCCTGTTTTGCCATCTTAGCCAATCTGACTAAGATTGAGTAATGGTGAGATGTGGTACCTCAGAGTTGTTTTGATTTGCATTTCTCTAATCAATAGTTATTTAGAGCATTTTTTCATATGCTTATAGATATCATTGATTTCTTTCTCTGAAAACTGACTGTTCATATCCTTTGACCATTTATCAATTGGGGAATGACTTGTATTCTTATAAATTTGACTCAATTCTCTGTATATTTTAGAAATGGGGCCTTTATCAGAGACATTGGTTGTAAAAATTCTTTCCCAATTTTCCACTTCCCTCTAAATCTTGGTTACATTGGCTTTGCTTGTACAGAAGCTTTTCAATTTCATGTAGTCAAAATTATCCATTTTGCCTTTTATAATGCTTTCTAATTCTTGTTTGGTCATAAAATCTTCCCCTCTCCATAAATCTGACAGGTAAACTATTCCTTGCTTTCTCTTTTTATCTTCTTAACCTTTTCTTTAAATATGTGTTTCTTGATGGTACCTTTATTCCTAACCCTCTTTTAACTGCTATTTATCCAGCTATTTCTCTTAGTCTTCAGTCTTTAATCTGAGAACATAAAAGATCTAAACAGAATCTTTTTTGAAGTTGTCTATGTTCCTTTACCAGATATAGTAATATATATATATAGGATATATGTAAGTATAGTGTATATATAATTCCTTTACTATGTATAACCAGCATACAATTCTATAATTTAGTATGCAATCCAAGTAGAGCATACATATGCATAGTATAGCCACAGTATATGATATATGCTCTGTCTGTTGATAAAATGTAAGCTCCTTGAGGGAAGGTTCCATTTTATTTTTGTCTTTGTAACCCAGCACCTAAAACAGTGTCTGGTTTATGGCATGTACTTAGTAAATGCTTGTTGGTTGATAGATTAATATGTTGTTAAATTTTTTGAATTAATTTGTTGAATTATTAAATTAATTTATTGAATGAAAACCGTTATGGTCAATATTTGTGATAATGTGACTTCACCAACCACTATAAACAAATCTCAATAAGCACAAACTGTTAAAATACTGCTTTTAGTGAAATTTTTCTGTTCCTGCTAGGCCATGGAATTGTGCATATTTTTCAACTATATGGATGATACTAATAACATAGTTATTACATAGCTAATTATTTAGGTTAAAAGGGAGAGATACTACTGGCTTCCCTGGCTAAAGATTTATGTCAACGTGTTGACATCTTGTCACTCATGCCTTTCTTTTAGCCTGCAAAAAATTACAAGAATTAGTGATGGTTAACCTATTTACTTGTCTCATTATTACTGGATTAAGTGTGTACTGGTTTGGGACATAATCTGAAGTTTGCTTTTTGGATTAACTGACTATCATCAGGTTTTTATTCTTGTTTTTTATTTTTCCCACACAAGTGGAGTGTAAGAAAAAAATCTGTTTTTTTAAGTCCTGTAGTTATCTGGTATCTGATTATTGAATATGTTTTATTCTACATGAATTTTAAATGAACATGAGGTGTCATTCAATATTTGCAATTTCCAACTCAGTTTTTTCCATAATTAAGCCAGTCATTTATTAATTTACCATATAATAATACTACCAGCACCAACACCACCAGCATCAGTACCACCAGCATCACCAGAACCAGCACAACCAGAACCACAATCATTATTGTTGCTGTTGTTTGTCATTTGTTCTCAGAAAGGATCATGACATCAGGCATCAGGAAGGTGATGTCATGACTTGCAAGTGAATTGGATTTAAGTGAGGCAGGGCTGTATAAAGTCACCAGCCTCACTCTCCCCCAGAGTTATCTGAATCCAGTGGCAAGATATAGATCAAGGCGATTGGAGATGGCCCTCACCACAAACATAAACACCAGTATGTCACCACCTGTATTACCATTATGGTATAGTGTAGAATTGTGGCCTCAAAGTCAGAAAAATCAGGCTTCAAACCCTGCTTCTGAAACATTCTGATATATACTCTGACCCTAAGGCAACCTCTCAGGGAAGCTTTAAATTTTCTAAGACTGTAAGTTAAGGATAAGGTACCAATCTGCATTGGCAGAAGTTTTCTCATTGAGAATTCCCTATGGGAATTCCTTATGCCAATGAAATCACAGATGTAGTGCCATCCCAACAATAGTAATAAGTGAAATTTTTGCAATGCCTTCTGGTTTGCAAAGTGTTTAATGTACATTATTTTCTCATTTGAACCAACTTGGAAGCTAACTATTAGAATTCAACCCATTTCTAAGTTGGAGGCTACTACATTGGAGCTCATTCACTTGAGTTGACCAAAATCTTCTTACTCATATTTCAACATCAATAAATCTATTGTTTTGCTTAGGGATTATCATCTTTAGATTAAATTGGGATTCATGTGGACTCCACATTTTGTCTGTTTTTTTTTTAAGTTGAAACATCCACCTAGTTTCTTTTCCCATTTTGCAGATTAAATTGCATAGGGCCGACACCAGAATTCTGGAAATAATATAATTGTCATTATATTTTTGAAACTGCATTGTTCTGTAAGGATCATTCCTCATTCGTATCACTGAATAAAAATTGCTAAATTGATGAAGAAAATGATAAAAGACTTCCAAAAAGGACCCCATTCTTATGAATATCCTCTCTCCTTGGTTCCCCTGGGAAAACCAACAATTGCAGGAGATAATTTATTTGCCACGAGTTCAGATTGGCAGTCTCAAGTCTCCACAGCATCACTTGGTCACTGCCATTCAGAGCTACTAATTAGCTGCCTTTCTTATTATAGTAACCATTTTATATGGTGGGAAATGCCACTACATGGGAGGAAGTTGAAATATTTGGAGTCTTTGAGAATACTACTTGTTGGAGATGAATGAACATTTTTAAAAGAGACATTTTGTCATGTATGGTGGGCTGGACTGGCCTCCTAAGTTCCTTTTAAATCCTATATTGTGTGATTTTGTGACGTTCTCACCAGTGCTTATCTCAATTAGTCAAGCCTATCTTGCTAGTCACCCACTTACTGAGGCTCATTTCTCACCAAATGAATTTCCTTTCATTTGAACCAGGGCACTAAATCACCCAGCTCCCAGGAGCTACCTCTCTTCATTCTTTCTCTGTTTCCTTTCATTACTTAGGAACCTTTCTAACATTTTTACCTTTGGGAAAAGCACCATTATTCTATGGCATGATTCCCAAGTCAAGTAAATCCCAGACTGGCTATTCCCAAATCTCAGCAACAACACTTAATCACTAACATTGTCTGGCTAATTACCCACCTTAGTGTTTGGAAAAAGTTAAACAGAACTCTTTCTTTTGGAAGGTATTTTATTGTAAGAGAGAAGTTTAAACTCTCTGAGCTCCTTATACCTCTGAATATGTTACTGACTTACTCTTTCACAGAACAGGTGAGAAAGCTACCATTAATATCTCTGTGAGCCTTTCTCCCCTCTACATGGCTCTTAATTTTTCTCTATAATATATACCTTGTTTACAATTCAACTATTTTTTCTTTCTCCTCAGTTATTTCTCTCTACTTCCACTCACTCATTTAATCCACCAAGTAACACATATTTATTGAGTATTTAGTGAAAAAAAAAAACAACTGTTTGCTAGACTTTAGGGGAGATAAAGACATGACTAAAACATTGTAAACCTTAAAGAGTTTATAATCTAGTTGTGGTCACAAGGCATATGGTGAGACAATGTTAAGCTTAATTTCTATCTTCCTGAGTTTTGGGATATAAATGTATAGGGCCTTAGATTTCAAAGACACAAGACCTGTATTCAAATATCTACTACTGTAGAGTTCAATAGAGTTCAAATTTTAACTGTGTGACCTTAAAGTCATTTAACTCCTTTATATCTCAAGCTCCTCATCTGTAAAATGAGGGAGTTGCATTAAATGATCTAAAAAATTTGCTTCCATATCTAAATTCTATGATGTTTTCTCCTGGTATAATATTCCTTTGTCCCTACCATATGCATTTCTTCCCCTCAGCTCTCTCTGAAGTAATTTCTTTTCTCTTCTCTTTTTCTCCTCCTTGATACTCGATGTTTCTTGTTTCTCTTAGTCTCTATATTGAAATGCCTTAGTTCCATAGCTCTTACCCTGTAGTTTTCATTCTTTTTGAATTCCTAAATTAGACTTCTATCTTTTGCTATTGTTGAACTCTCCCCTTTTACCTTGTCTGACCCATTTTTTCCCCTAGAGATTGTACCTGACTCTCTCCGGGGGCTAACATTGGCCATTTCTGCTCTACTAAAGTTTTGGAAAGGTTTAGGAAGGAGGAAGACATAGTAAATACTTGCATTTACCTGTTCACCTTGGAAATTAATTCAACAAATAGTTCATACCAAACCAGTAGCTATAAAATTGTACTATCTTTCCAGATAGAAAAAATAAGATTCTTTTAGCACCAGCATATTTGAGAGGGACAGTTCAAATGGAAAGAAAAAATTACATGAGTTGAGGAACCATTTATATGGACTGAGTTTAATGGTATCCTGATAGGTGGCAGATATATGGAATAAATGACTACCTAAACTTCCTTCTACATCTGTAAGTTTTAGCATTGTTGTAACAAACAGGAACATATTACATTTTTCTACCATATAGTATAGGATCTTATATGTAAAATTGAAAAATTAATATAGCAGATTATAAAATATATAAATTTATATACAATATAAAATTATATAATATAAATTTAAAACTTATGTACTATAAATATGAATATAATTTTATATAAATATAAATTTGCATGTGATATATTTATAAATTTAAATATAAAATATATATGAATTATAAAATATATAAAATAGGTAGATAGAGAGGCCAAGGCTTGACTTGGATTGGACCTAACACTGATACCTACCTTGAAAACTTGTGTCATCATGGGCAAGTCACCTTAGTTTTTCTTATTTGTGAAATGGGGCAAATAATATTTGCACTTCTTTTCTCACAGGGTCATTGTGAGGAGGGCACTTCAAAAGCCTTAAAGCACTATATAAATGTGTGTAGTTATAGTTACAATTTTAAAAATTTTTATTAAAATTTTATGTAATTTATAAAACATTCATCATGAAACACCTGCTAATGGGTGGAACAGTGACTACTTTCTTGATTTTGCAGATTAAAAAAAATAGAGGCAAAGAGGAGTTAATTTACTTGCCTAAGGTTTCATAGCTAAGGTCACATAGTTACTTACATAAGGTCACATAATGACTGAAATAGGATTTGAGCATTAGTATTCTGATACTAGATCTACCATATTTCCCCTACACCACAACTAGCCTAACGTACACTGTTCAAGAACACACATTTAAAAAGTAAACATAGTGGAAATCCTTTGTAATGTCCATTTAAGAGTAGAACTAGCACATATCATAAGCTAAATACATTAAATTAGGTTTTGGTTGGTAATCTCTGTGAACCTGTTTTCCTAGATTTAAGATGATGGTATTGGACTAGATCAAGTTTCCAAGTTTTCTTTCAACTCTAAAATCTCATGAATATATGAAACTAAATTTAGGTGATGTATATCTAAATCCATGAATTAGTCATTCTAAAATAATTGTCAGAGTAGCATACATGACTATAAGGATAAATTTCTATTTTCTATGGCAGTGAGTTTAGTGAGAAGTACTGGCAGGAGATGGTAGGTGTGGCAATGCCTAGTGCTGAGGAGAAAGTTAACTGAGTACCAATAGCGATCACTAATGAAGGTTGTGTTGTTGTTGACAGTCTTGTTGTGAGGCAATAATTATGAATGCACATGTACTTCTCTTAGGCTCTCCCAATAATCTCTCCTTTTCTTTTTTTCTCCTTTTCCCTTTTAGGTGACTTCAGAATTTTAGATAATGGATGTAGCAAATCAATCTATGGTTTCTGAGTTTGTGTTGATGGGACTCACCAATTCTTGGGTGATGCAACTTATTCTCTTTGCATTTTCCTCTGTGTTTTTTTTTTGGCGAGTATACTGGGGAACACCCTAATTGTGCTCACAGTGGCCTTTGATTCTCACTTTCAATCCCCTATGTACTTCCTGTTGGCCCACCTCTCCTTCATTGACATTATTGATTCCTGCATTGTGAACCCCAAGATGATTAGTGACCTTTTCAGGAAGCATAAATTAATTTCTTTTGGAGGCTGTGTTTCTCAGATCTTCTTTATTCATGCTGTTGGAGCTACTGAAATGGTGCTTCTCATAGCCATGGCCTTTGACCGCTATATAGCAATATGTAAGCCTCTCCACTACCTGACTATTATGAACCTAAGAGTGTGCATATCTATTCTAGTAACTTCTTGGACAATTGGAATCTCTCACTCCTTCCTCCAGTTGGCCTTTGTGATAAAGTTACCCTTCTGTGGCCCTAACAAATTGGACAGCTTTTTCTGTGACCTTCCTAGGTTCATTAGACTTGCCTGCACAGACACTTACAGACTGCAGTTCCTGATTACTGCCAATAGTGGGTTCATCTCTCTGGGAGCCTTCTTCATTTTGATCATTTCCTACATTGTCATCCTGATCACTGTCCGGCAGCACTCTTCTGGGGGTTCATCCAAAGCTCTCTCTACACTGTCAGCTCACATCTCTGTGGTGATCTTGTTCTTTGGTCCATGCATCTTTGTCTATGTGTGGCCATTTCCCACATTTCCAGTGGACAAATATCTTGCCCTTTTTGACTCAATTATCACTCCTTTTCTGAACCCCACCATCTACACATTAAGAAACAAAGAGATGAAAAAAAAAAAAAGAAACAAAGAGATGAAGATGGCAATGGGGAAACTGTGGAATCTCATTAGATCAAGACTCATGATATTCATGAAGTCCCAAAGAATTTCTTAAATGTCATACTTGAATTACAAAGTGTATTAGGGGTTTTTCTGCTTTGGGCTGAGTACAACTGAGATGTGAATTTCTGGCTGCAGTATTTAATTTTTATGCATAGAGCACACCAACCTTTTTGAATCTATTAAATTTATGCACCAAAACAATATGACATTTCCTATTTTCTCTGTTGTATGATTAGCATTGGCACTCAACTATCTACTCTGCCAACATTTGAGAACCAGATAGAATACCTTTCTGTAAAGCCAAGATGTAAATGGCTGACAACATTCCTTGACCTCTCATTTACAGTGCCAAATAGAGACTTCTGATTGACATTGGATGTGATCATATTGCTCATTATGAACAATTTGTAATTAAACCCTAGTGTAATAAGGCACACTTGAAGATGATTCTTATTAAACAATATTCATCATATTTTATCAGAATATTTCATAAGATCACAGAATCTTATATTTAAAGCTAGAAAGGATGTTAGGTCAAATAGTCTGATGCCTTCAATCTATAGGTGAGGAAATCTTAGTTTAGAGAGGTTATAATACTTGCCCAAGGTCACACAAGGGTTGAGTAGCAGAGCCAGGATTGCATTCAGGTCCTTTAACTCCAAATTTGATATTGTCCTTTGCTGGTTGGGCTTTCAAAATTTCATTCCTAAGAGTGTCTGTCCCTCCAAAACAGTAAGTCTTTGGTTACTATTCATTCTCCCCATTAATTCTTTGAAATCTATACTGGGAAAATGCTTGTTTTCTTTTTTTTTACATTAATTCTATAATACTGATGCTACTTGCCACTAAGGTTTCCTTCTCGTTTGCACTTTAAAAACCAATTTCTCCTTGTCACTCAATTTCCTTCTTCAGTGAGGATTTTTGAATCCTTAGTGAGACTACTTGAATCTTCCCCATTCCTGATATTTTTCTTCCCTTTCTTAATCTGTTTATCTCTGAATAGAAGTAATTCTTTTAGAAAATAACTACTTGAGAGAAAAGATTATTTTCCTTCTTAGCTAAAACAGTGAAAAAAACTTCTTTGGAAGGCAAAGGAGATTTAAACAAAAAGTTGTAAGGAATTTAATTCATGAAAGTCTTGTTGGTTAAACTCTATGCTGAAAAATCAGAGAAGGTAATAGAAATCAATTAATGTAGGATGTGAGGTAGTAACTTCAACTTAAAAAAAGAAAGATTGAATGTCAATAGTGTTTGGAAAGCAAAAGTAGAAAATGATGAAGCACAATAAGACACTAGAGGGCACCAGTTAGAAGAACCAATATAAAGTTTTTTTGTTTTTGTTTTTGTTTTATTCAAGTGAAGAAGAGATCATGATAATAGGAGATGGGAATAATAAACTCTTAAAAAATGATGAGCCTAGAATTATTGAGTTATGATGAAGAACTCTAGGATGATAATCTTGTAATTCAGGCTCTGAACACAGATTGGGAAACAAGAATGTGCAGGAATTAACAAAAATAATTCAGGGTTTCCTAGATGATTCAATTTAAGGTGATTGAAAAAAAAACTGAAAGAGTTAGGACCATTCTTTAAAGCCTAAAAAGTATGATGGTAGAGGGAAAGGAGAAATAAAATTCAATACCAGGAAGAAAAAGATGGAGAAATTATGAACTGTCTTAATTCAAAACCTTTCACCACATATCTGATACATAATATTAATCACACAAGCAAGGAGTTGAGGTTACCAGAGTTTCTTTCATATAAAACGGAGGATAAAGTGGAATCAATGAAAGGACAATGAGCAATGGGGAGGAGAGTTCATTAAAGCTGGATACCCACATGGAGTCATAGAAGACTTAATTTTTTAATTCATCTCATTCCCAAAGGGGGAAAAATCACCTATTAGATTAACAGAACACTGTGAGTTAATTCCTTGTTAACAGACAAGTGAAAAGAAATCTACCTTTGGCTGCTCTATGATCTTATCACTTATATCTTCATTTCTTATCAATGGGGCAGAGGGAAGTGACCTTTACTATGCAGCTTCTGATACAAAATGGGTCATGGAGGAAGGGACAGGGGAGCTGGCACCCAGGAATAGAGTGCCGCCTACCATTCTCTCATGTTGTGGGTAATGGTAATAGAGTTCATTCCGTCTTCAAGCTTCTTTTCCCAGGAGCCTCCAAACATATCATCATGTGGTGAACTCTGAGATAGTGTATGCTCAAGCATTCTGTGCTCACAACACAGGTGCTACATATTTGTGTGGATACAGGTTGTTCCCTTGATGGCATGGAAGCTCCTTGAGGGCAGGGACTGTTTTATTTTTATCTTTATATCCCCAGTCCTTCATGCAGTAGGTGCTTAATAATTGCTCATTGATTCTCCTTTTCTTTTTTTTTCAATTAAACAAATGCTTTATTAACTTCTGGTTTATATCATTCATTTCTATCCCCTCCCCCCAAGGATGCCTTCCCACCCATCATCCCTCCTCTCATCCCCTTTCCCCCTATTCTGCTGCAGGTTGAGATATCCCATTTAGTATGTATGTCATTCTCTCCCTGAACCAAATTCAATGAGAATGTGGTTTTGCCTTTTTGCCTTCCTATTCTTCCCCTCCCCTGCAGCCACTTCCCTTTGCTTCTCCATCCCCTCTTGCCACTTTCCTCTCTCACCTCATAATTTCACCCCTTAAGTATCATTCCTTCCCAACAAATTCAACCTATGCCCTCTCTCCATGTATAACTGTAAACATATATACACATATTCACATATGTAGTCATATGACCATACACTCTTCTTCCATTATTTTCATAGTGAGAAAGGTTTCACCAGTAATAGTTATTGTTTTTCCATGTAGGAATGTAAATAGGTCAACTTTGATAAGTTCCTTTTGATTTCTTTTCCCTGATTACCTTCTCAGGCATCTCTTGCTTCTTGTATCTGGATGTCAAATTTTCTATTCAACTCTGGTTTTTTCCTCAAGAATGCTTGAAAGTCCTCTATTCCACTGAATGACCACATTTTCCCCTGAAACAAAATACTCAGTTTTGCTGGGTAGGTGACACTTGGGTTCATTCCCAGCTCTTTTGCCCTCTGGAATATCATATTCCATGCCCTTCGATCCCTCAGTGTAGAAGCTGCCAGGTCCTGGGCTATTCTGATTGTGTTTCCACAATATTGAAATTGTTTCTTCCTGGCTGCTTGTAGTATTTTCTCCTTGATCTGGGGATTCTGGAACCTGGCTATAATATTCCTGGGAGTTTTCTTTTTGGGATCTTTTTCAGGAGGTGATCAGTGGATTCTTTCAACCTCTATTTTGCCCTCTGGGTCTAAAACATCAGGGCAATTTTCCTTGAGAATTTCTTGAAGGGTGATTTCTAGGTTCTTTCTTTGATCATGGCTTTCAGGTAGTCCAATAATTTTTAAATTGTCTCTCCTGGATCTATTTTCCAGGTCAGTGGTTTTTCCCATGAGATATTTCACATTGCCTTGTAATCTTTCATTTGTTTGGATCTGCTTAACAGCATCTTGATTTCTCATAAAGTCATTAGCTTCCATTTGCTCCAGTCTAACTCTGAAGGAATGAATCTCCTCAGTGAACTTTTGAGATTCTTTTTCATCTGGCAAATTCGACTTTTTAAGGCATTCTTCTCCTCATTGCCCTTTTGGGCCTCCTTTGCCATTTGAGTTAGTCTATTTTTTAAGGTGTTGTTTTCCTCAGTCAGGCTGTTGACCCTCATTTCATACTTTTCCTGCATCCTTCTCATTTCTCTTCCAAATTTTTCCTCCACTTCTCTTATTTGATTTTTTACGTCCTTCTTAAGGTCCTCTATGGCCTGTAACCCACTCATATTTTCCTTTGGGGCTTTTGGAGCAGGATTTCTGACCTCACAATCCTCTTCCTATCCTATGCTTCGATCCTCTTTGCCCCCAAAATAGGAGTCTAAGGTTGCATTTTTCTGTTTGTTTTGTTTACTTTGCCTTGACATGTTGCCACTTAATTACTTGACTTTTGGGCTTGTTGCCACAATAGGACTCTGCCACCAGACAGGAGAGCTTTCGTCCTGAACGTTAAAGTCTTCACAGCTTTCTGGCAAGCTAGATACCCACCCCAGACCTCCCCCCCAGATCACAATCCATATCCAGGGAGGTTAAAGCAAGAGTGATTAACCCCCCAAGACTGATCGCTGGATCTCCCTATAGTTTGCAGGCCAGGAGCTGGAGCTGCCACTGAAAACTACAAAATGTCATAGCCCCCAGGGGAGGAAGCCAACAAGTTCCCCAAATACTAGTCCCAAAGTCCATAGGGCACTAACCTCTCACTTTGTCCTAGGCATATCTGAGTTGATAATTCTGGAATCGCCACAGCTTCTGGTGTTCTGGGGTCCCTCCAGCCTGCTGGTGCCCCGGCTGCCCTGGGGCTAAAACTGCAGCTCACGTGGACCTGGGCTTGGCTCGGAGTCGAGCGAGCGCTGCAGGCTCCCAGACCACTGCGCTGGTCCTTCCTGCAGGGCTGCTGGGCTGCCCTCAGTGGGAGGTTAGCTTCTCTGTGTTGTTCTGTGGGTGCTGGGGCTCCAGAAGTTGTTCAGAGTCCCCTTTTACATAGTTTGGAGGTGATCTGGGGGGAGAGTGCCTTGGTCGCACTGTTTCTACTCTGCCATCTTGGCTCTGCCCCCTGATTCTCCTTTTCTGAGTATGATGTAATTGATTGATCATGCTAAGTCTTTAAGGGTCTATCTATCCTGACTGGGCTGCTGTGGGTTGCTGTCTCTTTTGGGGCTGTTTTGGATAATGGAGGGTCCGTATTGTTTACTGTTTTTTCCTTTGTTTTGTTTCCATTTTTGTTGATATCTTTTGCCTTGATATCACCTTTGTTTTTGAAAGTATGTCTTCCCCCTCCCCTGGGTAACATAGTGGATACACCATTAGACTTGAACTCAGGAAGACCTGAGTTGAAATACTGCCTTAGATATTTTCTAGTTGTGTGATCCTAGGCAAGTTACTTAATGTATCTTAGCCTCAGTTGCTTCATTTATAAATTGTAAAAAAAATTGTCATAGTTCCTACCTTCCACAAATGTTATGAAGATATATGTAATTATATATGTATATATGCATATATATATAATGATTTGTACACTTTAAAAATATGTGATAACTTTTATTATTATTAAATATTATTTACAAGCAAATTATCCCATAACCAGAAACATAAAGAAAAAAAGCATTTCAATAAAGTAATAAGTGAATTAAATTGAAATGTGTGTGTAATGCTTCATGCCTGTAGTTCCCTATCTCTGTTCTCAGAGATGCTAGTGTCAATACCCTTTCCTCTCAAAAGAGAATTGTTTTAACCATGGGTGAAAGTGTTCCAGATTATGGCTTTCCAGAAGCATTCCCTTACACTTATAGGCTTTACATATGGTAGAAAGCTTGGCATGTTCCATAGATGTATTGACTAGAACAGTTATCTTCCTCCATCAGTAATTTATCTGTACTGCCTTCCAAGCTATGCTATAAAATATAAAGGACCTTAGAGATCATGTAGTTAAAAACCAGACAGTGTAGAGTAGTGGACAGAATTTTGAACTTGGAGTCTTGTGTTCAAATTCCACCTCAGACAGAAATAGAAATCAATTTTTTGTAGGATGTGAGGTAGTAACTTCAACTTAAAAAAAAAAAGAAATATTGAATGTCAACATTGTTTGGAAAGCAAAAGTAGAAAATGATGAAGTACAGACAGTTTGGGATCATGAGTAAGTCTGTTCTATTCAGGAGAGATTTTACAAAGCAAATAGGTTTTGAGATTAGTGCTGGAAAATGAGTAGGATTCTGGTAGAGTTGAAAGAGAAGGCAGTCCAAGTGGGGAAATTATGTGAGCAAAAGTAAAGAGGCAAAATGGATGTGGGGGGTGGCATACCTTCCCTCCATCTTAGTTTTCTGACTATGGTGCCTCATGCTTTAAGGTTCTCTATAGCATTTTCTTGATTCTCCTCTGGGAATGTGATCTTTTATTAAACCTTATATAATTTCTATTTTAGGATGATTGTTCTGCAAAGGAGATTTGGTCCTCCTTTATCCCCTTTCTCTCCCCAACCCAATTGATGTTGTTATAGGATTTAATCATGGATGATGAGGTATTAAAGGACATTCCTTGGGGGACACTGAATAACCTTCTCCAACTGTTCTCTACTGGCAGTCCTTGTCTTCAGTAACCATGTCTTAAAAGCTCATAGACTAGAGCTAGAAAGAGTCTTAGGTTCCAGCCAGTCCACCCTTGACATTTTACAAAATGAGAAACTAAGGCCCATATTGAGTACCTTAGCATTGTGATTATTTACATCAAGGGGGTATTGGTGAGGTGGGAGGAAAAGTGAAAGAGGTGTGGAAACCAAATTCCCTCTACCTTCCATCTTAACAAGGGCTCTAGTTGTAACAGCAAAATCTTAGGCTGGGATGAAGAGGAACAGAAATTCATCACTGTGACCCTGGTTTAAGGAAGATACTTCACCTGATCTCTAACTGAGGCAGGGCTTGTATGACTTTTTTTTTTTTTTTTGCTTTTTGGAGGGCAGTTGGGGTTAAGTGACTTGCCCAAGTTCACACGGCTAGTTTATTTTGGTGTGTGTGTGTGTGTTAAGTGTCTGAGGCCGGATTTGAACTCAGGTTCTCCTGACTCCAGGGCCTGTGCTCTATTCACTGTGCCACTTGGCCGCCCTGGGCTTGTATCACTTGAGCTACCATATCCTAAATATTACCTTTTTTTAAAAAAAAAAAAAATTTTAAAGCAATTGGGGTTAAGTAACTTGCTCAAGGTTACACGGCTAGTCATTATTTATGCGTGGATGCTCATTTTCTGAGGCTGGATCTGATCTCGGGTCATCCCAACTCCGAGGCCAGCGCTCTTACTCACTGCTCCACCTAGCCGCCCCTTTAGGGCAATTGGGGTTAAGTAACTTGCTCAAGGTTACAAGCTAGTCATTATTTACGTGTGGGGGCTCATTTTCTGAGGCCAGTTTCAATCTCGGGTCATCCCAACTCTGAGGCCGGCGCTCTTACTCATTGCACCACCTAGCCACCTCTTCCTAAGTATTACCTTTGCCAATGCTAGTGGCTTGGTAGAATTGTTTCCCTCCGTCAATTTGAACCTCCCCAATACCAAAACATTCGGTAATGGTCGTCAGTATTCATCACAGCCTACTTCATTGACAAGCTGTGGGTAAAATATCTGCCCAAAGTCTTGGAATTGATCCAGGTTGCGATCCTACATAGTCAACCTTGTATATGTTTGTATATGTATGATGTAGGCCAGTGGTTCTAATACTTTTTGGTCTCTGGATCCCTTGATGTTCTTAAAAATTATTAAGGGTCTCACCAAAGAACTTTTGATTGATTTCTATTGGTATTACCATATCAGATAGGAAAACATTTTAGTATTATTAGAAAAATAATTCTGACCCTGTGGATATTCTGAAGATATTATTTCAGGGTCCCCTAGTAATTCCTGGAACACATTTTGAGGACCACAGGTAGGGGGATAAGTTCCAATCTTGGAGTGAGGAAAGAATGGACTCAGACATCACCTCTGACACTTACAAACTCTGTGATCCTGCACAAGTTTTGAGATTCAGTTTCTCCATCTATAAAATGGGATAATGCCAGTAGTTTCTACTTCACAGAGCTGTGGTAAGAATCAAATGGTATAAATACATAAAACTATTTTCAAATCTTAACTTTAAACTGATAATTGATTTTAGACTATTATTTGATTATTCCCTAACCAAAGCAAGCACTTCTAGGAATATGAACATCAAAGCTATCTCTTCCATACTGCCAGAGCTTTCTCTCCTGATTTTGGCAGGCCTCCTCCTGTCACCAGCCCCCACATAGTAGATGTCCATACCACTAGTTCTTAGGATCTCTCTCTGGTTCTTGTAATCTAATGTCAAGGCTTTCTTGCCCTTCACACAGCTGTCAAAGTAATTTTTCTAAGATAAAGGTCTATGTCACTCACCTGGTCAAAGACCTCAGATGGATTCCTATTGCTTCTTGCATAAAAGACAAACTCTTCCCAATCTTATGTATATTGTTTCTTTCCATGCCTCTCTGTTCTAAACATTAGACTATATCAGCTATTCAATGAAAAAATGTTCTCAAACCATTCTCAGCTGCTGGAACACACCCTCTTCTCAATTCCTTCTTTGTTATTTTTTTCTGGCTCTTATTTCTTAGTCTCATTTGATGAATCATTATTCATTTCCTGCCCCCCTAATTGTGGGTAAGACTCTATTCTGGATCCTTTTCTTTTCTCTTTCTACCCTAGAAATACTATTTCATTCCAGCACCAGGTACACTCAGCATTGTTAGACCAGATGATCAGGGACATTACAACAGAAATCTGGTATTGCCTGCTCTTAAAGGACTTCTAAATTCACAAGCTTTCCTACCACCACCATAATCTGAGACCATTCTTACTTGTTAATCAAAAAAAACTCATTGACATGTTATTATCTCTATTAGGCTCAATAATTAGCTAGAATAGAGTGTCCCATAAATGTATTCCTCATTCAAAGTACTCTTTTTAAAATCTCCACTAACTTTCTCTTCCTAGCTCTGAATAATTTTTATTTATCAGAAGTCACTGACATGAAACCAACAACCAATTGCCTCACAATGCCTCCAGCTTAATAATATCTTCATGACCCTTGTGCTGGGGAATACCTTAGAAAGAGAATCATGGGTATAATGTGTGTGTGTGGGGCAGCTTCCATCCATGTCAGTCTCCAGATTATGGTGCCTCATGCATTAGGGTCCGCTACAGGTTTAGGCATCATTACTACATTGTCTAGTATGACTTCCAAGAGTTCCTTCATCTTGGTACACTATTCCCCACCATCTCTTCATTCCTTCAGCCTTCATGGTGAAGCAAGTCCACAGGTCTTTGAAGAACTGCCTCCTCTACTGGTGTAACTGTTCTTACAATCTTATGGCATGATTGTGCCCACCATGACCATACTCTTGCTACTACCTCTTGCCAACCCATCAGACTGTTCTCAGAGATGTTAGTATCAACACCGTCTCCCCACAAAAGAGAACTGTTTTAACCATGGATGAAAGTATTCCAGATTATGGCTTTCCAGAAGTGTTCCATTACACTTATAGCCTGCATATATGGTAGAAAGGTTGGCATGTTCCATAGTTGTATTTACTGGGACAGTTATCTTCCTCCCTCAGTAATTTAGCTATACTGCCTTCCAAGTTATGCTAACAATTTGAGATATAAAGGACCTTAGAGATCATGTAGTTAAAAACCAGAGAGTGTAGAATAGTACACAGAGTTCTAAACTTGGAATCCTGTGTTTAAATCTCACCTCAGACAGTTTGGAATCATGAATAAGTGTGTTCTATTCAGGAGGGATTTCACAAAGTAGATAGGTTTTGAATTTAGTGCTGGAAGATGAGTAGGATTAAGGTATAATTGAAAGAGAAGGCAGTCCAAGTGGTGAAACTAGGTGAGCAAAATAAAGAGGTAAAAAAGTACGGAACCATTTTATTGGACATTGGGATTTTATGAAATGAATTTTTTAATCATCTTTTCAACCTGAGTTGGTCTTCATATTGTGTTGACTTTCACATACCTATTCTGCAAGGTTGCTCTAAACTGCCCAAAGTGAAGGATATTATCTATTCTTCATTGATAGTAAAGACTCAACTTATAATTAATTCCTTTAGCCTTTTCTTCTAGGTACTAAATTCTATTCTTTCCTTAAACTGCTTATTCACTTGACAAATGATCCTGTCTTTCTTTTTTCTTCCTATTTTAAAGAATCCCTTGGAATTCAACTACCCAAGCGATCCCAAGAGCTGATTGTTTTCCTATTGCCTATTGTAAATTCAATTGCTATACAGTACCTAGATTGTTAAATCATTATTCTATAGTTCAGGTAGCCAGATGGCACAGTGGATAAAGCACTGAGCTTAGACTCATCTTCATGAGTTCAAATCTGGCCTCAGACACTTACAGGCTGTGTGACCCTGGGCATGTCACTTGACCTTGTCTGCTTTAGTTTCTCTTCTGTAAAATAAGCTGGAGAAGGACATGGCAAACCACTCCAAAATCTTTGCCAAGAAAACCCCAAAATCGGGTCATGAAGAGTTGGGCATGAATGAAATGACTGAACAACAACACCCTGTAGTTCTCTGTCTTCGCTCAATAATTTTGACTAGTATGCCTTTAAAAAATTGACTTCTCCCCATTCTCTACTTCAGCATCACCTGAATAAACAAACATGTCCTGTTTTAAACCACAAAATTGGTGCTCTTTTCTTTTCTCCTTGTTTCACTATTTTTCTACTCTTGTTTTCCAAATGTCTTAAGACTGAGACTTTCTTAGTTGACGTATTTTCATATGAATGAATTAAAAATGAAAAAGAATTTATTGAATGCCTCTTATGTGCCAGGCACTGTGCTAAGTACTAGGGATATAAACATAAAAGCAAAGAGTCTCTGCCCTCAAAGAGTTGCCATTCTAATAAGGGGAAACAATACATATGTGAGGTGACGGACAGGGAAGGGTATTTTGGTTTAGAAAATTACAAAGATGGTGAGTAGAGTCATAGAAAAGTATATTGACTTTTATCTTTTCTGTGGCAATAGCAGTATTGATTTGATCATGGTTCCAGAACTGTATTGAGGGACAGGGAAAATGTGAAGAATACATGTGCATAGTGATATGATTAAAAAAAAGATGGGGCATAAAATGAAGCATGGTTGGAGTCTCTTATTCATAGTGAGCCACATGTGGCCATCAGGATGATGGGAGACTTAGAGCAGGAATTCTGGAATAGTTAAATCTTCCAGGCAATGGTATTTGGTCCAGGTGGCAAGGCAGCTGGTGAGAAGATGGTTAAGGAGTAGTGAATGGCTGGGGCCCTCTAGAATTGGTGAACCATGCTAGGATAAAAGGGAACCCTGAGAAGGAGTTCCAGAGCTCAAAGGGTTATATCCCTCAGGGCACAAAGCTTGGCATAATGAGAAAAATGGTTATCTAACAAGACTGACAAGATGATGGTGGGGGAGCCTAGTTAATTATCTAAGCCTAGTTAAGGGTCTTCTAGATATAACTAACTATCCCATGTTAGTCCTCTTCTACTGCCTTAATTGAGTCTTCTTCACTTTGTGGCTTAGCCCTTATGACAGTAAAATATGACATACTAATATGACCTATATATAGTATAACATGTATAATATGACACATGAAATATTCCTTATAGTTTCCTTTTCTTTCCAACCAAATTTCTCAAAACTATGGTTAACTTTCTTTACTCTGTTATCTACTCAAGAAGAAAATATTTTAAACTAGATTTTTCTTTCCAAAAATGATTTCATAAAAGAATGATTATTTAGTTTAAATAAAAAGAAGTCATCCTAGTGATAAGATACAGGGAAAAAAGTGGGCCAGGAGATTGAGAGTTTTAACTAGTTGGGAGAAAAACCAAGCCTTCTAATTAAGTAGGCTGAGTGATATGATGGAAACAAACTTGAATGAGTAATATTGCCTAATATCTCAGGTCAGAAGTATCATCTTTATGTCTAAAGTGTGGCTTTTATATTAAGGTTCAGTCATGTACAGTGACAGTACATACAAACAACATGACCATATCCAGGGTCAATCAAAAGCCTCTATTTGGCACGAGAGGGAGAGGGATAGGTGGAGGGAGAGGGATAGCCCCTTGTATACTGGCATTGCAGAAAAAAAAAAACCCAACAAACCCAACATTCTATCTGTTTCCTCAGACACTGTCAAAAAAGAAATACCAGAGAGAGATTAAAGATTGTCCAATGCTGTTTTGGTACAAGGTTTTCATAGTCTCAAAAAACTTGATGCCTTCTATACATTTAGATTCTAACACTGCAGTGAAGGTTGTCATGCCTTAACTGTTGCCAGTCCAAGTTTGAAATCCAAGGAATTTAAGATATACTTGGGAATCTCATGAGCTGACTCCACAGTCTCTTCATTGATAGTTTCATTTCTTTGTTTCTTAACGTGTAGATGGTGGGGTTCAGAAAAGGAGTGATAATTGAGTCAAAAAGGGCAAGATATTTGTCCACTGGAAATGTGGGAAATGGCCACACATAGACAAAGATGCATGGACCAAAGAACAAGATCACCACAGAGATGTGAGCTGACAGTGTAGAGAGGGCTTTGGATGAACCCCCAGAAGAGTGCTGCCGGACAGTGATCAGGATGACAATGTAGGAAATGATCAAAATGAAGAAGGCTCCCAGAGAGATGAACCCACTATTGGCAGTAATCAGGAACTGCAGTCTGTAAGTGTCTGTGCAGGCAAGTCTAATGAACCTAGGAAGGTCACAGTAAAAGCTGTCCAATTTGTTAGGGCCACAGAAGGGCAACTTTATCACAAAGGCTAATTGGAGGAAGGAGTGAGAGATTCCAATTGTCCAAGAAGTTACTAGAATAGATATGCACACTCTTAGGTTCATAATAGTCAGGTAGTGGAGAGGCTTACATATTGCTATATAGCGGTCAAAGGCCATGGCTATGAGAAGCACCATTTCAGTAGCTCCAACAGCATGAATAAAGAAGATCTGAGAAATACAACCTTCAAAAGAAATCAGTTTCTCCTTCTTAAAAAGGTCATTAATCATCCTGGGAGTTGCAATGCAGGAATCAATTATGTCAATGAAGGACAGATGGGCCAACAGGAAGTACATGGGGGATTGTAATTGAGAGTTAGAGGCCACTGTGAGCACAATTAGTGTGTTCCCCAGTATACTCGCCAAACAGAACACAGAGGCAAATACAAAGAGAAAAATTTCTATCACCCAAGAATTGGTGAGTCCCATAAACACAAACTCAGTGACCACAGATTGATTTGTTCCATCCATTGGATCAACATAGTCAGCTCTGATTACCTAAGGCAATCAGAAAAAAAAAAGGCAGTGAGTAGAAATTCCGAATGGCAACTTATACTTAGAAAAGCATTTGTTTATTTACATTTGGGGCTTAACAAGTATCTATCAATACCGTGTGTATCAGAGATCACTCATAGTAATGACCCAATAGCCCAAATTACTACACCTACCACCATCTGACCATACTCCTCATCAAACTCAGTTCCACCTGATAATAGAAACTTATCCTTGTTTGTTCATGTTATTTTGACAATTTACATAGAAATGCATTTTGATAATATAACTTGTTAATTCAAGGATTTAGATATATGGATATATCTTAATTCAGGGAGATCTGAGATCAAATCTGATTTCAGATACTTCTTAGCTCTGTGACCCTGGACAAGTCACTTAACCACCTATATGCCTTAGTTTTCTCAACTGACAATGGGGATTATAATAGTATCTACATCACAAGGTTGTTGTGAGGATCAAATGAGATATTTGTAAAGTACTTAGCATAGTTCCTGGAACATAGTAGGCACTTAATAAAAGCTTATTTCCTTTCCTGCTTCCTCTTTTAATGTTGCCAAAGCATATTTCCGTATGTTTATAGAATTTTTGGAATTGAAAAAGATCTTTGAGACTAGATCTAGTCCAATTTCCTTACATTACAGCTGAGAAAACTGAGATTCATAGGAGTTATCAAACAAAAACTTTGTATAATGTACTTGGCTATAATATATTTAGTCCTGCTCTTAAATGTACAAATGAATTCCAGTACATTTTCTTATTAAATTCATGTACATTGGAGTCTGAATGAAGATCAAAGCATACAATTTTTCATTTTCAGCATTTTTTCATATTTTTTAAAAAAATTGGTCTGTTTCTTCTTCCACAACATGACTAATATGAAAATATATTTTACATGATTGCACATATATAACCTATGTAAAATTATTTTCCATTTTATAAAGAGAAGAGCTTAGAGAGGGAGGGAAAATCTGTAACTAATAATTTTTAAAAATTAATGTTAAAATTCTCTTTACATGTAATTGGGAAAAAGAAAATATTATCAAAAACTTTTTTGTTTATGATTAGCATTTATTATATAGTTGTGTAGAGGTGAAGAAATCAGATCTGGTGTTTAAAATCTGGAGCCCAAATTCTGCTATTACCATTTATTTGTTTTCTGTCCGCAGACAAGTCATTCATTACTTATATGCCATGATTTATTTTTCTTTGAAATCAGAATAATAAAATAGAAAATAAATATAAGTATAAAAAGTAACAAAACAATAAAGCATGCTCATGTTGAAATGGTCATCTAAGCTATCTACCCATTTCTAATTCAACTCAGCCCACATTAAGGGCTTTCAAGCTCATTAGGAAAGTTTTCCTTCAATTTGAATATTCTTTATGTAATTTGCTGTTGATAAAATAAAACAATTTCTTTAAAAATGGCCCTACTATCTAGGCACTTTCTTTTGGTGTAGATGATTTACAAAAGTCAATTTCCAAGCTGAGCAGTTAATGGCAGTGTTCCCTGTATCTCTGTTTTTCCAAAGTTGTAAATTGAATGGGGTGGGGGTGGTGAATACACCATCACTCATGTGCACTCTTCATATGGAAATGGCAATCATAAGAAATAATGGACCAGAAAAATGAATTTAGCAAAGGCAAAAGTTGTAACTTTGGAAACACAAAAAGAATCAATACAAAAACAAGAAGAACATGGATGTAAGACCTGAGAGAAATACTGAATGAGAGAAGAAAGAGAACCAACGTAAGGAAAATGGAAAGATGAAAACTGAGAGGAAGATCTAGAATGAGAAAAAAAATGAGAAGGTAAAGGAGGAGGGCAAATTGGGGGAACATGGAGAAAAAGGTTCCAAGAGACCTAGGTAACATAGTATCACAGAATTAAGTACTGGAAGGGATATTACAATCAATCAACAAGCCTTTATTAAGCTCCTATTATATACCAGGCACTGTGCTAAGAGGTGCTTATCACATAGTAAGTGCTTAATAAAGGTATATTTCAATTCCCCATTTTAAAGATGAAGAAATTGAAACCCACAGAGATAAAGTGATTTGTCTGAAGTCTCCACGGGTAGTAAATGCCAGAGTTAAGACTGAAATTCAGGTCCTATATCAAACCCAGAGCCCATGTCACTATATCCCAAAGCTCAGGAAGATGGAAATGAATGACAAACTTGCTATTCTGAAGCTCTAAATCTAGTCTAAGGGCAAAAAAAATTTTCCAAAAATATTTCAGTTAGATTTAGGTAACATATGAGCAGCTTTTTACCATTCCATGAGCAACTAAATTATAACCCAGAGGGGCAAGAGAAACATTACAGAATCTTCTGAATTTCTCTAGAATGTGCTATCTGCATTTGACACATAGTACATTTCCTTGTTTTATCAGTTCTATTTGCATATACTGATGCATATGTCTTGCTACCACAAACAGCTTGTAAGTTATTTGAGGATTGGGACTCTGCTTTATTCATCTTTTATTCACAGTGTCTATTATAGCTGATTTGCTTATTAAGGTTACTGAAATGATATTTGTTAATTGATGGCTTGAATGGCTGAATGGAAATGGAGACAGACATGAAGAAAAGTGGAAAATTATGTAGAATTTTAAACAAAGTTTCTACTTTTGTTATAGAGAGGAAGAAAAAGACATGCATGTAGAAAGGTTTCATAGAGGTAATTATGATATCTATCTCACCTTAAAGGCTTAAATCAGGAACATATTCATGGGTCTGAATAAGTCAGAAAATGTAATCTTCTTTCTCATACTATAATACCCCAGGCAGCAGAATGACTTCTGTGTGGTTTTTCTCTATTAGGAGAGGCAGAAAATTAGTAAAATAATTTTAGTGATCAAATGATCTTGCTGAGATTTGGAAATAGCCAGTATGGGATTGGCTTAACTTGGTAATTGTGTTATAGAGCAATGGCAGTTTTCCCAAAGGTCAAAATGTTCAGGGTTGCTAGGTAATTAGAGAAAAAAGAAAGAAGATGGAGAGAAGTGACCCCTGAGGTCTGGATGATTTAGTACCTTGGTTAAAGTGAAAGGTAACTAATTTATTTTAAAATATGCCCCCATAAATGCATGAGCTAGGGAATATATTTGACTGATTGAGATAAAGGTTGTGTAACATAATAAGCAAATTAAAATGATCTCTAGGGATCAGAGTATCATAGATTTAGAGTTGAAAGGGCACCTATAATATCATCTAGTTGAACCATATCATTTTACAGATGAGGAAACTGAGGCAAAGAGGAGTGAGGTCACAGAGGTGGTAAGGTACAGAGCTGGGGTACAGCTCCTTCCACTCCAAATATGTCACTCTTTGCACTGCCCTATCCTCTAGTCTAATCCATACAGATTCAAATATCTCCTTGGCAACATCTCCAACAAGCAGTCATCTGACCTTGATTTAAAAACCTCTAGTGATTGGAAATCCACCAGCTCCTGAGGCTGGCCTATCCCACTTTTGGACTGATTTACTATTGAAAATGTATTTTTTTACATGGAGATTAAAACTTGTATTTAACTACTTCCATTCATTGCTGCTAAACATACTCTCTGGGGGAAAGTAGAAGGCATGGCAGCGCTTAAAATACTTGAAGACTCTTATCTCTCCTTAATTTTTTTCCTTTAAATTAAACACCATTCTGTCTTGTCCTCCATCTTTTGTATTGTCTGAAGCTTGCCTAGATCTTTCCTGAAATGTGGGGCTCAAACCTGAAGATGTTATTATGGATGTGGTCTGGTCAGCACAGAACTTTTTTCAGTTGTTTCAGTCATGTTTGACTTTTTGTGACCACATTTGGTGCTTTCTTGGCAAAGATAATAGAGTGATTTATCATTTCTTTCTCCAGCTCATTTTACAGATGAGAAAATTGAGACAAACAGGGTTAAGTGACTTGCCTGGATCTCACAACTAGTAAGTTTCTGATAACAGATTTGAACTCAGGAAGATGAGTCTTTTTGCCTCCAGTCCTAGCCCTCTCTCAATTGTGCCACCCAGCTGCCCAGCACAGAGTACAGAATTATTGCCACACACTCTATGTCTTTAGTAATGTAGCTAGGCTACTATCAGATATCTTTCTTCATTTCACCATTGGCCATACTATACTTTTATTTATATATATTGTGAGGCACTCCTTTTCCTCTGGTATTAATTTTGGGAAATGCCATTCCAATTCCCTAGAAAGAACAATCAACTTCTTTGTGGCTGGACTTGAAAGCCAAACCACTAAGTGATGACAACACCAGACTACAGAAGGGCAATTTTACCATAATATCAACTTGGAAAGCGCATGGAAGAGACCGGTAACTCATGTTGCAATTTGGGTGCCACATCTCTCCTGTAAAATGAGTAATAATAGCTGACATTTTAATAGTGCCTAGTGTGTGCCAGTCAATGTCTGTCCTAAGAATTTTATAAATGTTATCTCATTTTATCCTCACAATAAACCTTGGAGGCACATGCTATTATTATCCCCATTTTACAGATGAGTTAAGTAATTTGATCTGGGTCATATAGCTAGTAAGTGTTAGACACTGGATTTGAACTCAGTTTTTGTTGACTCCAAGACAAGCACTCTAACCATTGTACTACCCAGTTGCCCTCCAGCTTTATTAAAAGGACCAACTAGAGAGTATTTGAATATTCTTTAAGGTACAGTGAGAAGACCAACAGATCTGAAGTTAGAGGACCTCAATTCAAATGCTGCTCTGTCACTTAAAGGTATTAAGTAACATTTTTTTGAACAAAGCATTTGAACCACTCTGGGCCTCAGTTTCCTCATCTGTAAAATGAGATGATTCAATCAGATGACCTTTAATATCCCTTCCACCTTGCAGTCTGTAGTCTCTGATTTTATGATACCACCAGCTACAAATTCTAGTATTTTGTTTCACTGACACTGACTAATTTTGAACATTATTTGTTTAATGAGTTAAAGTGCTAGATTTGAGGTCAGGAAGACTTTAGGTAATATTTGACTATGGTTAAGTCACTTAATCTCTTTGAGCCTCAGTTTCCTTGTCTGTAAAAGGGGAATAATTGCATCTCCCTCACTGTGTTGTGAAAATCTAATGAGATATAAAGCACTTTGAAAAACCTTATAAGTGATGTATGATATGTAATGTAAAGTGCTCTATAAATATAGAGTGAGTTTTCTCACTGGGAGTTCCATATGAACTCAGAGGCTCAGAATCTTATCTTAACCAAAGTGAGCTGTTATTATAATTATATATTATAATATATATTATCTTATATGAATATGTTTTAATTATAATTATATGTAGAATATATATTATAATAATGTTAAAATATATTCAAAATTGTCCTTTCTTTTATGATTGGAGGGGCCATTTGGAGATCTCTAAAACAAGAATCCCTATTGATAACATTGTTTCCATAGAAAATTCATTTTTCAGTAATGTTTTAATTTAGGCTCATATTTCTGTTAATATAAGCCTACTATTATTTTATAAGTGTTGCACATTTGCCTCATCTTCAAATGTTGCTTCTATGGGCAAATGGGTCAAGAAATTTTTCTTTTCTTCTCTCATGAGAATTTTGGGGCCATCTCTCCCAGGTGCCTTTTTCTTTTCCTCTTCCTACTCTGTGTTGATGAGAGTTGTGATAGATAAAGCCACCAAATGTCTTTTTTTTTTTTTTTTTGGAGGGCAATTGGGATTAAGTAACTTGCCCAAGGCCACATGGCTAGGTTTTTTTTATTTGTGTGTGAGTTAAGTGTCTGAGGCTGGATCTGAACTCAGGTTCTTCTGACTCCAGGGCCAACACTCTACTCACTGTGCCACCTAGCCATCCCGCACCAAATGTCTTGATGGACTCCACTTATTTAGATATCTTTGGTAGCCTATGAAGTCACATTGTAGTTCCACAATAAACATTTTTTTTTTCAAATCTGAAACTTTCTTGTTTTTTCTAACTGGATTGGCCATTGTTAATCAGTATTACAATAGAATTTCAAGGCAGTGTCTATGGTTTTCCTTTAATTTGTTGTGAGTATGGTGGCATTCTCTCCCCACCCCCTATTAATTTAAGACCCAAATAGATAATTCTAAGAAGGTAAAGAGAATGGTAAAAGGGTAATTTACCAAATTCCCCAAAGTGTCCTATTAACATTTTCTCCCTTGGTTACCCTGTGAAAATCAACATGATTCTGAGACAATTCCCATCACATACTAATATCTTATTGTCAGCTATTGTCCTTAGTAGCATCACTTGGTCCCTACTCTCCAGTGCTACTAATTAGATGCCTTTGCTATTATGGAAGTTTTTTCATGTAAGTTATTATTATTATTTTTTAACATCTAAGAAATTATGTTGCTTGGGAGAAAATTGAGCTCTCTGAGGTTCTCTGTCTCTCTCAAGATGCTATTGTTTCATGTCCTAAGAGGCAAATTGCTGTCTGAGAAGCATTGTAATCACCTTCCTCTTCTGGTTACTCTCTCCTTTATGGGTTTTTGAGACAAGATCTTTCTTGGTTCTGCTCTTGGACCACTCCTTTTCACTTTCTTGTCACCAAACATATCACTAACAGATTACGATAGCAGATGACTCAGGAGATAGAGGGTTAGATATGGAGTCAGGAAGATTTGAATTCAAATCTGGCCTCAGACATTTATGTATGAACCAGGTCAAGTTATTTAAACTCTGTTTTGGTTTTACTTATCTGTAAAATGGAGAATAATAACATCTGTCTTCCAGAGTTGTGAGGATAAAATGAAACAATATTTTAAAAGTAATTTGCAAATCTTAAAGCATTAGCTGAATACTTTTGCCACTACTACTACTGCTGCTGCTGCTGCTGCTACTACTACTACTACTACTACTACTACTACTACTACTACTATTTTTTTTTGCTACTACTATTACTACCACCACAACCACCACCACCACCACCACCAAATTGTTATCAATTATTGGTATACCTGAAAGCTTTGTTTTGTGTCTTCTCTTCTCTCTATACATTCTTTTAGTGAGCTCATTAGTTCCCATGGGTTCAATTTTCACTTCTATATAGATGATTCTAGTTTTACATATCCATTCCTAGTCTTTCTCCTAAGCTCCAATCCCACATCACTAACTATTTATTGGATTCTTCAAACTGGATGCCCATAGGCATGCCAAAATCAATATGTCTAAAATAGAGCTCACTAGCTTTCCCCCAAACCCATGCCTCGTCTCAAGTTTCCCATTTCTCGAGAGGGTGTCATTATCTTTCCAACCATTCAAATTTTCATTATTGACAGCATCCTCAATTCCTCACCCTATTTCACCCTATGTATATAACTTCATAATATCCATCACATCCATCCCTTTCTCACCATTCACAGAGCTACAACTCTATTTCAGACCCTTATCAATTCTTACCTGGACCACTGAAATAGTCTCCTAATTGGTCTCCTTGCTTCATTCAAGTGTATTCCCTTTGCAATGCATTCTTCACACAACTGCCAACATAATTTTTCAAAAGTTCAGATTTGAATATGTCAAACCTCCCCTTAATAAATTTTAAGGTTTTGCTATTACCTCTAGAATTGTCAGCTTTGAAAATAAATGACCGAAGAGCCACAGAGGTTATACAACTGCTCTAACTCAGGAAAAAAAATATCAGAGAGCTCACACAGGTTATCATAACTATAGTTAACTCTGAAAATATCAGAGAGCTTACACAGGCTATCACAACCATAGTTCACTCTAAAAACCCCAAAAAACTCACACAATGTATCATGACCATGATTAATTCTGAAAATGCCAGAGAGCTCATACAGGTTACCACAGTTAACTCTAAGAAATAAAATAAAAAAAAATAGAGCCAACAGTAGTCATAAGCAAAAAAACTTTCTTTATTCCTTTGGAGGAGGGAAACTAGACACATGTGCCAGGCCTCTTTTGATAGTGAGGAGACCCACTTTAGCATATGCAAATCTCAGTACACAAACCAAAGGCTATGTAGTGAGCTATAGCCTTGATGATAAGGAGTAACAGCAATGATAAAACAAGTTTGATTCATAGCAAGGCTTTGTGACCAGAACATGGTTTCTGCAGTTCCTTGTCTGAGTTCAGGGACTAACTGGTGCTGGTGGTGTGAAACAATCCTGGGATTTTGCTGTGTGTAAAGCCAAGCACGAGCAGCTTCCTGGAGGATTGCTGCTGATTACATAGTATAGTGACCTCTCTATTTATTCAATAACAAGTCAGAGAAAAACATTCATAGAAAATAAAAATACAGCATTCACAATGTTACAACTTATCACAGAAAATCAAAATACAGCATTCACCATGCCACAACTCAACAACTTATCACTAAAATGGCCACATAGTTTTCACCAAAGGAGTCACATAGTTGTAAACAAAGTACATTCATTTAGTCAATCACAAAATCCTTACTTCAATCACAAAATATAAAAGTCAAAGTTCTCCACCCCTAGGTCACAGTAAATCATAATCTTCTTAGTCAGTACACAATATCAAAGTAAAGTCTTCTTTCAGCTTGACTCGGACAATTCTAGAGGTAATAGTAAGACATTAAAATTTAATAAGGGGAGGTTTGGCATATTCAAATTTGACATATTCATGGGACTTTACTGATGATTTGTGCTGACCTCTTGGACCTTGTTTGTGGGTCTGTGTTGAGAAGAGGCGTGGGTTTGGGGGAAAGCTAGTGAGCTCTATTTTAGACATATTGATTTTAGAGCTAGGATCATGGACATGTTGACTCTCAGCTTCCATGGTTCCTCCTCCATGGTCCTAGCTCCATCTGTCACCTGGGTTCAAAGGCAGGCAGCTCCCAGTTCCTTGTCCAGCTCCTTGTCCAGTTCTTTGTCCAGTTCCCATTCCATACTGAAGCTCAGTGTGCAGTCTGCCTCAAGTCCTTCACAGTTCCTGTTTCTGGGAAGGCAAAGCTTAACAGAGCTACAGTAATATTCATGCACATTGCCAGCACCGTCATCAATTCACTATCTGCCTGTAAAATCAACACAGACTAGAGCGCCGGCCCTGGAGTCAGAAGGACCTGAGTTTGGAGCCGGCCTCAGACACTTAATCCACACAAACAAAAACCTAGCCATGTAACCTTGGGCAAGTTACTTAACCCCAATTGCCCTAAAAGGGGCAGCTAGGTGGCGCAGTGAGTAAGAGCACCGGCCTTGGAGTTGGGATGACCCGAGATCAAATCCGGCCTCAGAAAATGAGCCCCCACACATAAATCATGACTAGCCGTGTAACCTTGAGCAAGTTACTTAACCCCAATTGCTTTAAAAAAAAATCAACACAGACCCACAAAGTCCCAGAACCTCCAAAACCCTCCTCCAGGACTTCTGCAAAAATACAACCAGAAAATACTCTTTCAGGGCTTCCAGTAAGGTCCCAGGGCTTCTGCACAAAGTATCACAAACATCAATACAGCAGAACAGAGTGCCCCACAAGTTTTCTCCTTCTTGACTCTGCCACCACAAGAGTCCTCTTCTCAGTTTTTCTCAATTCTTAGTTCAGTCTTTAGTCCAGCAGCAGCTGCCCTGCCTCCACAGTGCTTATCCCAAGGATTTCTGACTGTCCAGCTTGTACTCTTCCTTATATACGATATAGCTCCTCCCCTTCCTGTTGCAGGAGTTCATGAGTTCTAGGGTTCACAAGTTGTGAGGTTCACATATTCTGTTTCTTAACAGACTTAATACAAAGCTCAAAAGAAACTTGAACTAAAACAAGGTGTTAATTCAATTGCTGAAACAAGGTGTGAACTACTTCTACACTTGCCATTACACTGTGGCAGAGTTCATCCAGAGGGTGAGGGCAAAGGATTGTTGTTATGCCAAACTCAGGGCACAGCTTGCTGGCTGGGCTTTAGCTCTGAAAAATGGGGTGTCTCCTAATAATAAAAAGAGAGGAGTAAAAAGACAGGGGTGGTCTTGGCATGGAGATCCTGACAGGATCAAATATATTCTCCTCTGTTTTCATTTAAAGCCCTTCATAACCTGCCCCAAGCCTACCTTTCTAGTCTTATTACTCATGTGCTCTGTAGTCCAGCCAATCTTGTCTTCTTACCATTCTTCATACACAACACTCCATTTTCCACTCTGTACCTTTTCATAGACTGCTCCTGTTCTTAGTGTATACTTCCCTTCCTCACCTCTGCTTCCTAGTAATCCTGATTTCTTTCAAGACTTGACTCAAGTGCTGTATTCTATCTTGCTGTTTGTCCTTTCTTCTTGAAGTATACCATGACATCAGGGAGGTGATGCCACAACATCAGAGAGGTGCTACCATGACATGCAAGTGAATTGGATTTAAGTGAGGGAGGGCTGTGCAAAGGCACCAGCCTCACTTTTGCCTCCAGAGCCATTTGGGTCCAGTGGCCAGATATGGAACAGGACAACAGGTACAGTGGGGGACCTTGGACTTTGCAAACTAAAGTCTTTAAAAGCTCTCAGTTTGACTGAGGCAGAACCCATTTAGTGATTGAGGTTTAATAAAATGAGGTGAAGAATGGCCTCTATCTTAAGCTTGGACTTAAGGGACCGTTTTGCTTTTTCACTTTGTATTACCAGTATTTAGAACAATGCTTGGGGCATACTGTTGTTCAGTTGTATCCCTCTCTTCATGATCCTGTATGAGGTTTTATTGGGAAAGATACAGAGGTTTGCTATTTCCTTCTCAAGTAGATTTAAGCCATCAAAGCTTAAGTGACTTACCCAGGGTCATACATCTAGTGAATATCTGAGGCCAGATTTAAACTCAGATCTTTTCTGATTCCAGGTCCAGTACTCTATCCACTGAGTCATCTACCTGCTTGCTTGATACATAGTAAGTACTTTATAACTGCTTATTGGTTTATTAACTTGACCTCTAGAATCAATATTAGTCATTAAATTGAGACTTACTTCATTTCTGTTGTGTTTTCGTTTATATTCTCATACTTATGGATATTGTCCTTTTGCTTCTGCTTTATTCACTCTGCAATAATTCATATATTTTCCTATGTTTCTTTCAATTTTTCATATTCATTGTTTCTTACAGAGCAATTATATTCCATCATATTCACATACAATAAACTATTCATATACTCCCTAATCAAATGTGAAAGTGGATTGTTTGGAACACAGAGTGAGGAATACCTGGGTTTGAGTCAGGCATTCACTTCAGACATTTTATATTTCATGTATGGCCCTGGGCAAGTCAGTTTACTTCTTGGGGCCTCAGTTTCATAGTCTGTAAGATGAATAGCTAAGAGTGAATCACCAACAGCTGTGGTGGTTTCCAGACTTCTCAACCCATAGTCACCAAAGACAAAGTAAAAGGTCAATGGGGAATTCTGTTGATACTGGGGTGAAGGAGGAACACAGTCCGGCCTCTGCTCCTGGGGAGAGAAGTGGCAGAGACATGGTAGTTGCAGCTGCTGCCATATGGCTGCCTCCAGAGCTCCTGGCCTTCAGATTGTAGGGGGACCAAGAAACCATTAAGAGGGTAATCACTCTTGCTTTGGCCTACTTGGATCTGGGTCACAGTCTTGGGTGGTGGTCCTGGGGTGTGTGTGTGCCAGTGTGCCAGAGCTTGTGGGAGCTGTAGAGGGGGCACCCTCCTAATAGCTTTGGCAGCTGTGAAAACACCAGTGATTTGAGATAAAGCTCTCTCCATTCTGGAAGCAGAATTCTACTATGGCAAAGAGCTCAAAAGTCAAGTAATTGAGTGGCAAGATGAGCAAGCAGAGGAAACACTGTCAGACCATATAATTCTTTTTTGGGAACTAAAAGGATTATCAAAGCATGGAATGGGAAGGAGACAATGAAGTCAGAACTCCTGCATCATAAGCTTCCAAGAAAAATGAAGTCAGAACTCCTGCATCAAAAGCTTTCAAGAAAAATATGAATTGGTTACAGGCCATGGAGGAGCTCAAGAAGGATTTTGAAAATCAAGTAAGAGAAGTGGAGGAAAAATTGGGAAGAGAAATGAGAATGATGCAAGAAAATCATGAAAAGTGAGTCAACAGCCTGCTAAAGGAGACTGAAAAATACACTGGAGAAAAAATAACACCTTAAAAAATAGACTAACTCAAATGGCAAAAGACTCCTGAAAAGCCAACGAGGAGAAGAATGCCTTAAAAAGCTGAATTTGCCAGATGGAAAAGGAATTTCAAAAACTCACTGAAGAGAATAATTCCTTCAAAATTAGATTGGAAGAATTAGAAGCTAATGATTTATGAGAAATCAAGATACTATAAAAGAGATCCAAACAAATGAAAAAATAGAAGGCAATGTGAAATATCTCATTGGAAAAACAACTGGAAAAAAAACACTGGAAAATAGATCCAGGAGAGATAGTTTAAAAAATTATTAGCCTACCTGAAAGCCATGATAAAAAAAGAGCCTAGACACCATCTTTCAAGAAATTATCACACAAAATTGCCCTGATATTCTAGAACCAGAGGGCAAAATAGAAATTAAAAGAATTCACTGATCACCTGTATTAACAATGCAATATTCACTATGCCTATGGCAATTATAAATAGGCTTATGTGGTTATTAATCACAAAATATATCAGTCTCTCTATATGGGGGATAAAGCCAGAGAATTTATTAAAATACCAAATAACTGAGTCCCAAAACCAGAAAGTCAAAGCCATCAGGATAGTTATGAAATTGGCACAAGTAGTTAACATAGTAAACAACCACATTCTTAAGCCTTCAAACAGAACAGGCTACTTCAGGCAAAGGTCCTTCTCTCCCAACTCTCAGCAACTGCTCAGCGTCCAGGAAGCGTGCTCACAACAGCTCCGGCCCCCCCGCAGTTCCAGTTCCCGGCAGCCCCCAACAAGAGTCCTTAGCAGAAATTCTGGCTGGCTTAAAAAAAGATTTGGGCCTCCATCTCTACCTCGGCAGGTACTGCTGTTGCTGTGGCCACCAACAGTCCCCAACGGAACTCTAACTCTTCTTCCGCTTCCTCTTGCCCCTCCCCTTCCTGCTATGTCAGCAAGTCCAATGGGGCATGGAAGATCTTTAAATCCCATAACCCTTACATCACCTCTTGAAAAAGATACCAAAAAGAAAACTCCTAGGAATGTCATAGCCAAATTCCAGAGTTCCCAGGACAAGGAAAAAATACTGTTAAGCAGTCAGGAAGAAACAATTTGAGTATTGTGGAAACACAATCAGGATAATACAAGACCTAGCAGCTTCTACATTAAAGGATCATAGGGTTTGGAATATGATATTCCATGGGTCAAAGGACTAAAACCAAGAATCACCTACCCAGCAAAACTGAGTATAATGCTTCAGGGGAAAATATGGTCATTCAATGAAATATAGGATTTTCAGGCATTCTAGATGAAAAACTAGAGCTGAACAGAAAATTTGACTTTCAAATACAAGAAGCAAGAGAAGCATGAGTAGGTAAATAGGAAAAAGAAATTGTAAGGAACTTGTTAAAGTTGAACTATTTTCATTCCTACATGGAAAAATGATCACTGTGACTCATGAGACTTTTCTCAGTATGAGGATAGTTGAAGGGAATATATATATCTATCTATCTATCTATCTATCTATATATATATATATATATATATACACACACATATATATACATATATACATATATATTTGTATACATACACACATATGTATGTATAGGAGGGTGTATGTGTGCATAAATATATATGTGAGTGTGTGCAAAAAATAAAAAAAAAAATGAATAGCTGGAATTGATGACCTTTCAGGTCCCTTTCAGGTCTAAATTTGTAGTTCTGTGATCCAATGTGCTATAACTTTGCTGATAGTGATTTGTTACAACAAAAGTAAATCTTATAAATATTTTGATATATATGTAAACTTTCCTACTGTCTTTGATCATTTTAAGGCATACAAATTGTTAATATTCTTTGTTTACAAATTTATTGATAAGTGAAACTATGTCACATATTTGTGTCTATTTTATTTTTTCTTTTTTTCCAAATGCTTTATTAACTTCTGGTTTACATCATTCATTTCTGCCGATTTGGAGTTACAATTTTTTCTCCACTTTCCCCCTACACACCACCCCAAAATAGCAGTCCCACATGATATCCCCTCATCCAATCTGCTCTCTCCCATATCTTCTCCCTTACCCCCTTAGAATTTTCCAGTAGGGCAAGGTGAATCTCTGTGCCCCAATGCCTGTATATCTTATTTCCCAATTATATGTAAAATAGTATTAATAATAGTATTTATATATTTTTAAAATTTTATTTTAAAACTTTGAATTCCAGATTCATTCCCTTCCTCTCTTGTCATTCTCTTCTGCCCTGGGGCTAAAACCTCTGGCTAATGCAGGCTTGGGCTCAGCTCCTAAAGCACCGTGCTGGCTGCTCCCTGCCGGGCTGCCAAGCTGTCCTCAACAGGAGGTTAGCTTCTCTGTGTCATTTTGTGGGTTCTGGAGCTCCAGAATTTGTTCAGAGTCCTCTTTTACATGGATTGGAAGTGGTGGGAGCTGTGCTGAAGTGCTATTTCTACTCCACCATCTTGACTCCGCCTCCTGTGTCTTATTTCCTATATTTTTTGGAGACCAGGCTTTCATCAGACTATATCTTACTATATATTTATTTAGGTTGTATTGTAATTTTTATTATATATTGTCAATGCTTTGACATGAACAATAAATGCCTTTCTAATTATTTACCTTCCTTTATTTCTGTCAATATGATTTCCTGTACATTTTGGAATGTTTTCTTATTTTTCTAATATCATTTAGTCTGTTTTATCTCTATGGTTTGTTTTTGAACCACTCAATCTTTAAAATGACATTATTTAGTCTACATTTAAATCTTATTCCTTTATGTTTCCTTCATTTATTTTAATTTTTATTGTGTTAAGGTTTGTTCAGAGATGGCATAGTGTCTATAGACAGATAAAGAGCTGACCTTGGAATCAGGAAGGCCTGTGTTTGAATCTTACCTCTGATATGTGCTGGCTATGTAACCCTGGACAACCCATCAGTGTCCCAGGAAACTCACAAAGAATATAATTTGCAGAGATAGTGGTGATCTGCAATGTGCAAGAGGGAGTTCCTTATTAGAAGTTCTCCTATTTTTACTACCTTTCTGAATTTATACATGAGTTCTTTTTTCCTTATGATGTGGTTAATTCTTATAAAGGTTCTTTACAATTTTATAAAATAGTAATACTACTTCATGTGCCTATTTAGTAATCATCAAATCTAACATATCTAATTTCTCTTGATATTCTACTCAGATTTTAATTTTTGTTGTTGGATTTATTGGAGTCTGAGGGAGATGTATTGAAACCTCCCATGATTTACTATTTAGGTCTTATAATGTGCTTAGTTATTTTTATGTCCTTAGATGTTATGCTATCCAGTCAACACATATTTATAAATGACTTTATTATTTATGGTATCTTTAAGCAAAATCCACTTTCCAATTTTGTCCATCTTAATCATATTTATCTTCATTGTTGTTGTGTCTGATATCAAGTTTTTTCTTCCATCTATTTTGGATTTAGCTGAGGAATATTAGATTCTACTCCAACACTTCCTTTTAACTCTATAAATCTTTTTGTTTCAAATGTGTTTCTGGTAAGCAAGAAATTGTTAGGGTTTGTTGTCTAATTCATTCTATAATCCTTTTCTTTTTCCCTAACCCTATCATGGAAGTTTGACTGACTCTTGTCACTACAGATTGGATCCTCTGCTAGGAGCTTTGCTTGAGACTCTTGGTATTTGTGGATTCCTCAGCTAGGAGCAGGGACAGGGATGAGAGAGATAGACAGCTGGAATGACCTTCCAGGGTTCCTGGTAACCATTATTCTCCTCTGTGGCTGATTCCAAAAGCCATTGTAGTTGACTTACTTGTTCCATAGCTCTTCATGGTAGTGAGGTCAGGGAGACATTAGTTTCAAAGTAAGAGTACTTTTTGTGATGGTGGGAATATGCATTACATGAGGAAAGTGTAGGAGTAGATGTCTGGTGACGTTAATAGCAATGACTGCATGGTATAGCAGCACAATCATGGTGATCTGTGATTTTTTTGTTTCTGTGTTTGTGTAGGTATCTGACTTCCAGTCTCCTGGGAGAAGCAGCCTAAGGGTACAAGCTCTATTTTTTTTCTTGGGTCATCTATTCTGGTCTGTGATGTTATGGCCATGTTGTTACAGGTCACTCTCTATAAGGACGAGATCAGTTATTCTGATGCTGTGCTCCAAATTCACACTGACTGTCTATCTGATTATGCCAGTCAAATTGTCTCTCCTGTCTCTGAGATTACCTTCCTATAACAAGGATACCAGAATGTGGCCCCTATTCAGAGCTAATGATTCATCACATTGAGCTAGTAAAATGGTTAGATACTATAGCTGAAAACAGAAATATGACCAGCATCCACTAGTTCAACAATGTGAATATAATCTCCATGTTGATCATGGGGTCATAGATCAGAATGGAGTAGTGAGTACAGGGTTAGATTTGGAATCAGGAAAACCTAAGTTTAAGTCCCATTTAGGACAACTGCTAAATGGTCAAGTCATTCAAACTCTCTGTGTCTCAGAATGGCTTTTAAGTTCCCCCCCATCTCCAAATCCTATGATCTATGACTAAAAGTGATCACAGAAGCCATCTAATTTAACTTCCTTATTTTCAGATTAGGAAACTGAGTCCCAGAGAGATTAAATGACTTGCCCAAGATCACAAAGGTCATATATATCAGATTGAATGCATGTCCTCTGTCCCTGAGCCATTGCTCTTTCTACATTACCACACTGCCTCTTCCTATGCTTAGGTAGGGAGATACAGGTGGGTTAACCAAGGATTTTAATTACAGAGCTAGAACGTAAGTTAGTCTGTGATGGGAGGATACTGTTGAAAACTGTTGGGAGGAAACAAGGTCATGTAAGGTCTAGAGGTCTTTCACTACGCATTCCAAAACCCAATGTTTGGAGTACACAGAAGAGGGAATTTAATTATCAAGTATGGAGCCATCAGAAATGATCTCAGTAAGGTAATGAATACTGGAGGCATAAATTACACTTGATTACCTCAAGTTCACTTCAAACCCTATCTGGAAATGCCCAAATCTATAAAAACAATTCATCATGGAGGCCAAAACATCCAGGGTTAATGTATGGGTTATCTTTCAGGCTATATTATTCTTTTCTTTGTCCCAGGGCTTTTTGTACTTTTCCCATAAGCTTACCATTGCAGAAAAGAATCATACTAGTTTGGAAAAAACTAGTTGTAGTCAAAAGTTTGGAAACCCCCTATTGGTGGCATTTGGCACCTTATTAACATTCACATCACTTGTATCTCAAATAATAACACATCTGTTGGGTATTGTTTGTCTTTTTTATAATTACAAATTAGTTTTTAAATTCAGAACTTAAGCCCCAAATAAAATAAGCTTTTTAAAATATATTTTAGAACAGGAGGGGATTATACATGAAGCTTTAAACTTTAAAAAGTATTATATAATAAATTCAACATGCAACTTTCAAAACTGTCCTGCTTGTCTGTCATTCCCTCCCAGCTTCCTTCTCTTCTCTTTTTATTTATTAATTTTTGGTAACCCTCTCTCTAAACTTCTTCCTCACTTTTAGTTCCCCCACCAAGGAAGAAAAAAAAAAGAAAAGCAAAACAGTTGTAACAAATATGTGTAGTTAAGCAAAATAAATTTCCATATTGACCATATGAATAATCTATGTCTTATTCAGCCTCCTCTGTAATTGTGGATTGTCATTTCAATAGAGTTCTGAAGTGCTTCAAAGTTAGTTTTCTTGACATTGTTGTAAAAATATATATGTATATATATATATATATATATATATATATATATATATATATAAATGATTCTGGTTCTGGTTATTTCATTCCGTATCAGTTCATTTAAGTCTTCCCAAGTTTTCAGAAACTGTTTCTTTCATAATTTCTTATACTACAACAACATTTAATTGCATTTATATACCATAATTTGTTTAGTCATTCTCCAGTTGATAGACACTTTTGAAGCTTCCACTTCTTTTCCACTAGAAAAAAGAAATACAAAAAGTGTTTTTGTAATATAGGCCCCTTTCCTTTTTCTTTGACATGACATACAAGCCTAGTAGTGGCATCAATGGGTGAAAGAGCTTGCAAAGTTTAGTGATTTGGGGGATATAGTTCCAAAGGACTTTTCCATTTCCTTCTTCAGCTTATTTTACAAATGAGGAAACTGAGGCAAACAGGGTTAAGTGACTTGGCCAAACTGCTAGTAGGTGTCTGAGACCAGATTTGGGCTTAGGAAGAGGAATCTCCCTGACTCTAGGCCTGACACTCTATCCACTGTGCCATCTTAGCTTCTCTTGCCTATCCATAGTCTTTGATCATTTATCAATTGAAGAATTGCTCTTATGCTTATACATTTGAACCAGTTCCTCTTATATGTTGGAAATATGATCTTTATCAGAGAAATTTTCTGCGAAGAATTTTTTCACCATTTAATTGTATTACTTCTAATGTTAACTTCACTGGTTTTGCTTGGGTAAAACCTTTAAAATTTTATGTAATCAGAACAGTCCATTTCATCTTCTATGATTCTCTCTTTTCCTTGTTTGGTAACAAACTCTT